>JAPKLX010000125.1:688222-750635 GCA_026898415.1 Leonotis leonurus
AACCGTAGTCTATGTATTAAAAAAGCACGCACATACACTACGGTTTTTAAAAACCGTAGTCTATTATTAATATACACTACGGTTGATTTTATAAGCGTAGTCTTTTCCCAAAAAAACGCACATACACTACGGTTGATATAAAAACCGTAGTGTATGGAATGTAGTATATGTTTAAATTTGTAGTAGTGATCTCTCTAAAATTAGTCAAGTAAACTGAAAAGTTTGTATTTGGTGTATTCCCCCCCCCCATATACCAAACCTTGCTCTTTCGGGACCAACACTATCTATGTTTGTGATAGAGTTAAGGAGAGAGGAAAGAAGTAACTGAATTTATTTAATGAAATCTCTGAATAAGGGTCATAGAGTTTGACGCTCTGCCCATAGTCGTGCTGCTAAAAACATAATTCTCAAAAAGATGCCAAACCTAATCTGGCCTAACCTGCTTTATTAAAGTACTAACCCTATCAAAGCCCATGCAGCCCATGCAACATAAGGCCCATAAACTAACTATTGAAACAACTAAAATAAAATAACTAAGATACGGAAATAAAGATCAACAACTAAATATAACTAAAATAAGGGAATAAAGATCAGCAATTAAATAATTTAAATCTTCTTCGCCTGTGCTCGACGGGAGTATACTACCCCTCGCTAACACGCTGTGTTGCTCTATCAATTCTCCCCTCCGACAAAATAGCCTTGTCCTCAAGGCAGATATCACGAAACTGCCCACGCATATCAGCGACATCAACCCAAACACTGTCTTCCTCACCAAGATTCCTCCATTTCACCAAAACTTGCTCGATGTCTTTGCCATCCCGACTCATACTTCGTCACTGCAAAACTGCCTCTGGTACAAACAGAGGGTCAATAACCAATAATTTCTCTGGAAGTTCGCCACAGGCTGTGGCCGTCCCAATTGCAGGCTTCAATAGGGACACGTGAAACACGGGGTGTATCTTAGAGTTTGGCGGCAACGTCAGACGATAAGCCGTCCTACCAACTCGTGCCTCCAATGCAAAGGGGCCAAAGAACCGTGGTTCCAACTTAACATTTATCGCCTGAAACAAGCAATGTTGTCGATACGGTTGGAACTTGAGGTAGACCATGTCACCCATAGAAAACTCTAAAGATCGATGATGCTTGTTTGCTTCCCGATTCATACGTAGTTGTGCCCTCTCTAGATGCACGCGCAAGTGGCACAGAATTGTGTCGCCCTCGCGCAGGGTATCAACCAACGCCTTGACACAAATCTCACCAGGGAGAAAATGTGCCAATGGAGGAGGTGGCCGCCCATAAACTGCCTCAAAAGGCGTCATTCCTGCGCTCGAATAGAAACCAGTATTAAAATAAAATTCAGCCCAAGGTAGCCATTACCCCAACTCTTAGGTCGTTCCGCAGAGAAACAATGAAGATAAGTCTCCAAACACTTATTCATAACCTCCGTCTGCCCATCTGTCTCTGGGTGGTACGCCGAGCTCATGCGGAGTATAGTTCCAGAGACTTTGAAGAGTTCCTGCCAAAAAGAACTCAGGAACACCGGGTCACGATCTGAGACTTTGGAGCTTGGAATACCGTGGAGTAAACCAATCTCCCTAGCAAACACATCTGCTACCGTCCGTGTTGTAAACAGGTGTCTTAATCCCAAGAAATGACAATACTTGGATAACATGTCTACAACCACCAACACGCAATCCATTCCACCCAAACGAGGGAGTCCAGTAATAAAATCCATGCTAATGCCCGCCAAAATTTGAGCAGGAATTGGTAGAGGATTTAATAACCCCGCTAGACTCTTTGTTTCATACTTGTTCTTTTGACACACGTCACAAGCAACCACAAATTGTGTTACAGATTTCATCATACCAAGCCAATACAAATTGCTGCAAGTCGTTGGTAAGTTCGGAAGGCCCCTTGAGTTGGAGTTGTGTGGAACTCCTTGAGTAATTGTTGCACCCATGTTGAATTTGAGGGCAACACGATGCGACCCTTATAAAACAAGGTACCCTGGGACACGCTAAAATGTTTTGGCCCGGGCTGTCCACTTTCCAACTCTAACAAAATACGTGACAAGCGTGGGTCTGCCCGCATCGACTCCTTTAGGGACTGCCAATCAAGCCATTGAGGGACCGAGATCGCTGCCAATTCCATTTGTTCGTCACGGCGAGAAAGGGCGTCAGCTCCCCGGTTAAGACGTCCCTCCTTGTACACGATCTCAAAGTCGAACCCGAGCAATTTTGCCGCCCAATTTTGTTGGGCCGGTGTAGTCAATGCTTGAGATAACAATTGCTTAAGACAGCGCTGGTCGGAGCGGACAACAAACCGACGTCCTAAAAGATAGGGACGCCAATGTTGCACTGCCAAGACCAAAGCCATTAAAGCCTTTTCATAAGCAGACTTTGTTAGCAACCTCCGGGACAACCTCTTGCTAAAATAGGCTATTGGTTGTTGGTCCTGCATCAGTACCGCTCCAATTCCAGTACCCGAAGCGTCACACTCAACTACAAATGGTTTGGAGAAATCTGGCATACGCAACACGGGAGCTGTCGTCAGCGCATTCTTAAGGGCCTGAAAAGCTTCATCCGCCTCGGTAGGCCAATGCAATGCTTTCTGATTTTCCTTCTTTAGTAACCTGGTGAGGGGAGCAGCGAGCTTACCATAGTTGCAAATAAAGCGACGATAGTAGCCAGTCAGACCTAGAAATCCTCTCAAACCCTGGAGGGTAGTAGGGGTTTGCCATTTATTGACTGCTTCTACTTTTGCTGGATCCATCTGCACGCCTCGGTTGGAGATGATGTGGCCCAAATATTCAACCTGCGAAATTCCGAGCACACATTTTTTCGCATTAATAAATAAAGAATATTTCGAGAGAGTTGTAAATACTGCCTGGAGATGCTGCATATGGTCCACTCAAGAGGAGCTATAGATCAAAATGTCGTCAAAAAAGACAAGCACGAACTGGCACAAATGAGGTCGGAAAGTGTTATTCATCATGCATTGAAATGTAGCCGGGGCATTGGTGAGCCTGAAAGGCATGACCAAGAATTCATAATGCCCGGAATGAGTGCGAAAAGTAGCCTTGGACACATCTTCAGGGGCAATCCTAATTTAGCGATATCCTGCCCGTAGATCCAGTTTACTGAACCAACACGCCCATAGAGCTCGTTAAGAAGCTCTTGAATAACAGGTATGGGATATTTGTCTGTGACCGTTGCCTTATTCAAGGCTCGATAGTCGACAAAAAACCTCCAGGAGCCGTCCTTCTTGTGAACCAATAACACCGGACTGGAATTAGGACTACAGCTCAGCTGAATGATCCCTGCAGCCAGCATTTTAGAGACTAATTTTTCCAACTCGTCTTTTTGAGCATGGTTGTATCTGTATGGTCGAACAGAAATAGGTGGTGTGCCTTCTTGAAAAGTGATCCTATTATCATTTTGTCGAGGTGGGGGAAGCCCCGTCGGTAGCTGAGTAATCTCGGAAAAACGCGACACTAATCTCTCTAGCTCCTTTCGTTGGTCAGACGTGAGCGAGGGTGGTACAGAAAATAGTGACAGTCCACCTCCTTCCAAAGACCAGAGGAGCCATGGTTCATCGCCCAATGCAAGCAAGTCAAAATCAGCACGCACACAGGCTCGTCGTGTGAGGGAAGGATCCCCTCGTAAGCACAACTTTCTTCCTGCTATGCTAAACTCCATTGTTAGCTTTGCCCAATTGGTAGTGACATCGCCCAACTGAGCTAACCAAGAGACACCCAATATCACATCTACAGTTCGAAGGGGAAATATATAACAAGTTATATGAAACAAATATCCATCGATGGTGAAATGAACCTCTAAGCAACTGCCCTGCGCTAAAACTTTAGTACCATCACCCAACATTACTATAAAATTTGTTGAAGGCTCGATAGCTAAATTCAGAGCTCGTGCCGCATGTTCACCCATAAAGCAATGACTCGCCCCGCTCTCAATCATTATCAATAGTTGTTGACCATTGACTTGAGTAAATAGCTTCAGCGTTTGTGCCCCATCAAATCCATTCGACGACAACCGAGAAAGCTGCAATTGTTGTAGCTCGGGTGGGGTGTCTTCTGTCTCTGCTCTTGGTCCCTGTGGCAGAACGTCTCATTTTCCACGTCTTCCTCATCACTATCCTCTGCTTCTAGACTCACAGCGAGGGACTTGGCAGAGCACTTGTGTAGGGGGCTATAGGGCAGGCCGCAACAGTAGCATTTCCCTTTAGCTCAGTATCCCTTCTGCTCCGCTATAGAGAGGTCACGAGCATTTTGATTTCCCTTAAATCCAGAGGACCCAGTTGATGATGACTGAGATTGTGGCTTTGCAGATCCTGAAAAGGTGGACTGACTCCCTGAGTTGGGTCCATGAGAGGACGTCGTTGGACGTGAAAAACCTCCTGATGAGAACATTAACTTCTGGGGTGCAGGCGGTTTGTGCGCTCACGCGATCTTTCGTGTAGCACGGATCACAGCAAAAACATCCGACATCTCTGAATCAGATATTCGGTCTCGAATTGAAGATTGCAGGCCTCCCAAAAACATACCTAGGTATTGTTCTAGTGGAAGACATGGCAGTTGGGCAACCCACTCTTCAAACAACGATAGATAATCTTCTAGTGTCCCGGTTTGCCTCGTAATATGCATGGCTTCATATGCATTTATTGTCGAGCTATCACCGAAACGCTCTAAAATTCTCGGGTGAACTGAGCCCACTGAATTGTAGCAGAGCGTCGTAGCACCCACTGTGCCCAAAACATAGATCGTCCCGTCATGGCAATAAGTTCCAGTTGCACTCGATCTGCCAACGAAACCCGGTGGACCAGAAAGTATTGCTCCACTTGTGCTAACCAAGCCATTGGGTCTGTTCCATTAAAGGATAGAAACTCAATACGAGGTGTGTTAACAGTCATGTTTGCGTCTGAGTTCCCACCCTCATCTATTGATCCAGTGTTCGTCTTCGAGGATGATTCGGAGCCCTCCGGTAGTGTCGTCTTTCCCGAACGTGCATCCATCGCTTCCAATTTGTCGATGATAGCAGCAAATTGTGCATCATGCTTTCCCAAAACCTCCTCCAACAAAACCAAAGCACTCTCCACCACAGCAACCTTCGACTGCAACTTCTCCACAACCTTCTCCATCTTTCCGATGCTGCGAGCCTTGGACATCAACCAATTTCCGGCAGGTCGGACCAATTGATAGAGTTAAGGCGAGAGGAAAGAAGTAACTGAATTTATTTAATGAAATCCCTGAATAAGGGCCACAAAGTTTGACGCTCTGCTCACAGCCGTGCTACTATAAATATAATTCTCAAAAAGATGTCAAATCTAATCTAGCGTAACATGCTTTATTAACTTACTAACCCTATCAAAGCCCATGCAACCCATGCAACATAAGGCCCATAAACTGACTATGGAAACAACTAAAATAAAATAATTAAGATACGGAAATAAAGATCAACAACTAAATATAACTAAAATAAGGGAATAAAGATCAGCAATTAAATAATTTAAATCTTCTTCGCCTGCGCTCGACGGGAGTATACATTCAACCCATCGCTAACACGTTGTATTGCTCTATCAGTTTGGCAGAGTTTTTAGAAATAACAACATTTCTGGTTCCATACATTTCTTTTTGGAGGATTTTCATAATTTAAAACTTCTGTGAGTATATATTATTATTCTCATTATATATGTTGTCGTTTTTATTTATTTGCATAAACTTCTAAAACAGAGAATGATCTAATCTAATTATGTGTTTCAGACACTTGAGCTTCAACAATTTGAATAGAACAATTCCACAATTTCTTCTAAAGCAACCTTCCCTTTATGAATCAGCCTATCATGATATAGTCATATTAATATGATCTAATATAATTTAAGATCTAATTTATCAAATATTTTTTTTTATATATTATTGGTGTATTATGTATTATAAAAATGTTCAAAATTTAAGCAAATTTATTAAAAGTGAGAGACACCGTATAGAGATATAGAGATACGCAATATAATATTGCTTTTTTTTTTACTTTGATTTTCTCTTAACCTATACACTCCAAGTTAGATGCCCTCAAAACCGTCTCTACCAAGATAGATTTTTAAATTAGTTTGATTTAATTTATTGCTCCCTACAATTTTGTTAACCTTCTAAATGTTGAAACATACTCATTTGCATATAACACGTGTAGTGGAAGAATTAACTCATTATGTTCATCATTGTACTCCAATAGTTTCTCTACCTTTAATCTCACGCTAATAACTATATTACATAGTTTTTCAACTCTTAATCACATGCTACTACTCACCTATAAATATACAGCTATTACGATGATCATATCTCGATATTTTGTATCTAACTACAAAAATTTATATTGTTTTAAATATTTTCTAGTTCATTCACTTAGACAACTATGACTGCATTTTATAATTTGATAAATCGTATCAAACATCTTGGAAAGTACATAAAGGATTTAGTTGTGAAGGTTCATGTGATCCGTTGTTATGATACTCATGCATGTATATCGTAACACAAATATAATGGATAAATATATTTTATTTCAAGATCGTACCGGAGATCGCATACACGATTGGCGGAGCTCAATCGTTATCACTCCGGCAAGATAAATTTATAAACCGATACTCTTCCGCTAGTGGCAAGTACAGGGTCGATCCCACAGGGAGTTGGTGGATTCCTCTCTCGATGTCAAAATTTGGGGTTTTGATTTGGGTCTTGTCTTGGACAAGAGGTGTAACCAAGCAGAATAGTAAAAGTTGTAAAAGTAAATAACTGAAAAGAAAACACTAAAAGAGTTAAATGAGAATCCATAAGTCTTAACTTATGTCTTGATCATCGGTGCAAAGTTGTTCGTTGTCTCATCATGTCATCGGTTAAGGGCGAGCGTAAGAATGAGGTTTTAATCCTACCACCCAAACGCATCACTCAAGCAACCACCTTTTTAATCGTCACGTAGCCACTCAAGCCCCGCCCAACACACCTTTTCAGCTCAGAGGGTAAGGGTTACTCACTCCCTATCCCCCTTGCCCAAGATTGCTCCTGGACCAAGCTTACTCCGATGTACCCGAATAGGCATTCGAGGGGAACATAACAACCATGGGCACACCATCTCAGACGCCCGTCCCATGGCGTCCCCACCTACATCACCGCACTGATCCCTCTGGCTGGAAAGCAGGAAGTCGCTAACACTTGGAGTTTCCAGCTCGCAGTTGTAACCTAATCTCGTCCAAGACTGCAACTGGCTAGACAACACCGAGGACTTGATCAAGTTGTATAGGATTCAGATCCAACACTTTAGGAACACGCGAAGACAACTATATGCACAGTTACACCTCTCAAGATGTTATAAGTCCGGACTCAATTCATCTTTCCCAAGCCAAGTCTAATAACCTAGCTATTCATACAGAAAATAATGAACAATGATGAAGTAAATAAAAGCATACCTATATTAAATACTGAAATAAAGTGTTACCAAAAGATCCTCTTGCCAGGACCAACCCGTGGCAAGGCCCAAAGCATAATAGAATATTAAAAGTGTTTGCCCGTATGACTTGTTTTCTCCTCCCAATCACTCATAAGAAAATAAAAGAACTAAACTAGCAAATGGGCATCGCTCCTCCTCGAATGTTAAAGCCTATTGCATGCGTGTGTCTCTGATTCGAATTATGGCTTTAAAAAGGGGTCTTCGTGGGCCTAGGCTTCGTGGTGGTGGTGGCTTGGGTTCCCAGCCGACTTTCCTTCCCGGTTAGATATTCCGCATATAGGAAGATACTCTCAATCCCCTAAATATTTCGTGGAAGGAAAGAGAGATATCTTACCTTTTCCGCACAATGAAAGAAATCCGCCGCAGATCCCAGCTTCTTGCCCTTCGTCTTCCACGCCCCCAGATGCTCAGCTTGCTCCATTATCTTGGTCAACGTGCCCCCCTTGGTCTCATTCTGCTGCAGCGTGATCTCGGTCGGTACTTGCCTTGGGCTTCAGATTGCCCAAGCTTCCCAGCGAGTAATCTTGCCTCTTTCCCTAGATGACCTGCAACTTGCCCTAGACTTGTGTACTCCCAGATATGAAATACGACACAAATAAAGGGAAAAAGACTCAATCTAGACCTAAAACAAGACTCAAAAAGAGCACAAAAAATGGGCTCATCAACGGTACAATAAGAAATGTGGATTTGAAGAGATTTAAAATTGATTTTACCGAGGTAAAATTTACGCTTTCATGAATTTTGATATCAACCATAATAACATGATGTTCAAAATCACGTCAAATATTTTTACTTTCGTAACACATTCAAAAACTAAAGTAATCTCGATTATCAATAATAATTTCCCGTCCCACACTTTTTTTTCGGCCATTTGAAAATTTGATGGATCTTGAAAACTTATAGCCCGAGTTTTTATTCGGTAATAATATTATATTCATTGTACTCAATCTCTTATAGATATAACATACATTGTTAATCTAACATCGTTATTAATAGCGGGCGATTTATATTTTTATTTAGATGTAATAGGGAGAGCTGACTATGTTGATACTCCATGAAAAAAAAAACGTAAGTTGTCGGGACATATTGTTGCTAGATGTTCACCTCACGAACATTGAGTATGTATTTATTAACTACATAATCATTTGTTAACGTACTTATATCGTCTTTACATATTACACTAATTCATATTTTTATTTATTCGTCTTAGGGTATATGAATTATTTGCACGCTTTGGGATGAAGCATCAGTGAATGAAATAATCTGGGCATGGAATAATAAGTCAAATTCTCCATTAATAATGTTGCTTTAATTATGCTCAAGCAAAGTTTATAATGGTACGAGCTTTTAATATTACTTAAAAATACACATATATTTTTAAAATATGCACACATTTTCCAAAGGGTAGGTTCATATCTTAACATTTTTTTTTTGATGTATTTGTAGGTGAAATTCATGTCAAACACATGATATTTCAAAAAAATTATTGAATGCAAATATCAAAGAGATATCCAAATTAAGTCCTAAGTAATATAATTTTCTTAATTTTAAAAAAATTGTACTTACAATCCAAATGATTAAAAAGTAATTTATAAATATTAACTTTTTTTTTATCTCTTTCATGCTTGATTGCGAAGAAATAGTGATGCAAGTGTTGATATAATGACAACTCAATCTCTATCTTCTGGCTCCAATGTGGACAAAGATTTGATCACTGGTCAACATCGTATGGTAACTATAAAAAATGTGTTGGATGATAAACAAGACGGTAAAATTTGGGTTTGTGGAAAGTTTGATGTCGTCATATCAAATCGTGGTTGGTGTTACAACTCATGTGTAAAAAGTTGCAGAAAAAATTATAAAATTGGAGAGTAATTCTTTTGCCATAGTTGTAACATAAGGAATGATAATGAAATACTAAGATATAGGTTAGTAATAAGCATTTCAGATGAAACTGATGAAGCTTTGTTTTTATTGTCGGATAAACAATGTGTTGAATTGATCGGTAAAAGTGCTATATAATTGATGACATTGTGTGATGTTTTAAGTTCGCATTATTTATCTTGATTATTTTAATATATAAGCTTATATATAATGAATTATTCATTTTATTAGTATGGATGACTTTGTGTATAGTAATAGAGCATTGGAACACCAAATCAAATTACATCATTAATTAATCGACACATCATTTTTAAAGTGCAACTGAAAAGGGATAAAAAAAACGTGATGTGCCCATCAACATCGTCTCAATTAATTTTGATATTGATGTTATTTCCAAATATTGTGGGATGAGATTTTCCTGATGAGGTTAGTATTGAATTACAGTTCAATTACAATGTTATTTAGTTTTATAATATTTATTTATTTATTAATTTGTTTAATAATTTTTTGAAATTAAGAGTGATTGACCGGATTTATTATCAATCATTGAGGAAGGTCACTTTTAAAATCCCATAATATGTTTAAATGATGCTATTATGTCTTCAAGTGTGTCTCGCGAGAAGAATTATCACAAAATATTGAAAAGGAAATTGGATGAGCAATTCTTTTTATCAAACAATACGAAGAAGGACAAGAGTGTCTTCAAGATTAAAAGGGAATCAATAACAATATCTCGCGCTTATTACAAGTTGTAGCCATTTTCATATTGTCATGTGTTTTCAATTATGTTGCAAAATAAGTCAGTAATTTCAATAGTTGATGATGATTTGAATGAGATGTAATTAAATAATTTATTATTTTTGTATTGATTTTAGTTGTGTTTCAAGTCCCATTTTAAAGTCTTTTATTTGATTGTCTTTTGTCTTTTGTTTGTTTTTATGCCGGATTTTGTTTGTCATTGGATTGGTTGTAGGTGTCAAGAAGAGTTCTGAAATGGAGTCAAAAGAGTGCACTTTGAGGGGAGGGAGCATAACGGGTGAGCCAGAGTCGAGCCGAGAAGTGCGAGACGGGGAAGCACGAGTCACCCCACGAGCGCTGGGCATAACACGGTCGCTGGGTGGCATGCGAAAGTGAGGCAGAACCTGGGATCCAGCGACAACTGGGCGCACCAAGCAGCAAAGGACATGGACCACGGGCCAGCGGCCACTAAGCCCGTGCCACGGACGAGACATAACCTCATGCCCAGTGACCGCTGGGCTCGATTTTAGATCCCATATTGACTATTTAAATACATGATTTGACGTGATTTAGACGGACTTTTCTCCCCCTTTTTTATTTTTAGAACCCTAGAAGTTAGTTTTTCCACTTTGGCTATGGTAATTTCGCCTCTGGACGAAGGATTGAGGGCGAGTTTGACACTCAGTCCAAGATTCTATCATAATAAGTTTTCTTTAATTCTTATATCTTTGATTGTTGAATTGATTGAATAGTCATTCTCTACCTAGGGTTCATAAATTTCTTTAATTGTTATTAATTGCTTCTTGATTATTATTTTTGGTTAAATTTGTTCTTAATTGAGTTGAATGCTTGATCACCATTTAATTCACACAAATTCTAGATGAGATTGAGAAATAATTCTAGAATTCGATTTAGGGTTTAATCAAACAACAATTCTAAATCGAAAACGTAGGAATGTTGTTTATTTATGATTTTTCTATTGTGTGATTCAAATACGAAAAATTAGAATCACGGCTTGAATATCGAATATGAAAGTTAGTAATTAAGAAACTCTAGGGTGATCTAATACGCGAGTCATGATTGCCGTCTATTTATGAATATGTAAGTTAATTACTAGACTAGCTCTTAGGAAATCCTTGATGAATGAGCAATATCATGAATATAGGAGCATGTTTTAATTGATTATAAATTTTCTGAACTCTAGGCCCTTGAATCTTGAATCTCACCTTTTTTATTATTCTTGTTATTTACTTTATTTCATGTTTCTCTTGTTTATTCTTGATTAGAATGTTTAGCTTTATTTTTTTGTTTTAAATACCACTTAAAATTAGAATTGCACCGCTAAACTTTCCATCGAGATTCGACTGAGGTTAACTTATCACGTACAATACACCTCGTATATTTGAGAGGACCAAGGTTTAGGTAAGTTAAGTTGAAAAAAATATTATATTTGTAAAGAGTTTATTTTTAAGAGATTAATTAGCATTTGAATTGTCAATTAATTTGATCACTTAATTGGTGCATGTAAATATATAGAATTTATTAAAAAATTAAGATTTTGCTAATTTTATTTGAATTATTTATAAAATAATAAAATTATATGTTTTGCGGATGATAGATATCCACGAGTGGTAGGTTGATGGGTATCCAACGAGTGGTGGGTTGCGAGTATCCAATGAGTGGCGAGTTCCTGGGTACCCCCGCTGAGTGACGGATATTCGTCAGCTATAAGTTTGAGTGATTTTAATATCCACAAATATCTTTATGAATAGAATGTAGTATACATTTAATTCGCGAGTATAAATATAAATAACTACTATCCATACCTATCATACCCGATTGTCATCCCTACTTGGAATCGATTACAGAAAGCATAATCACAAAATTTATGTATGAAAACATCATAACGATATATGTTATCTCAAATTGCAAAGTTCTCTTATATACATGCCCTAAATTAACCCAGGTTCGATTCGACCCCAATTTACTTTATTTAAGTTAATTACGTAATTTTTCTTTTTTACTTCCCATTTTTCAAAAATCAAATTTTATTTTATTTTTTATCTTTTTGTATTTTATATGCATTTTTAAATTTTAATTACTTTTTTTTATTTTGTTATCCTATGACATATATTTTCTTAATTTTTTATTCTATTTTTCATCTCTTAGTTTTATTGATTTTAAAGTGATACTCCTGACATTTATTACATGCTTATCTTGTTCGAATTAAAAAGTACAATATTTACACCAATGAGCAATAATAAATGTTTCATCCGTCTACCAAAAGTGTAATGTTAGAGTTTGGTTACTTCAACAAAATTGTACTTTCTCTTTTTTCAAACATTAAAATATTTGATATTTTAAATATCACATACTCCTACAATTTTGTAGAACAATTTTTCCATTAAAAGAACATTTTATAATTTTTATTAAAATTTATGTCAACTCTCTCACACCTTATTTATGAAAAATAAATGTATTTGATTAATCACACCTTAAGGATAAAAAAAGAATAAATTTAATGAAGAATATATAGAATCTAAAAGGAAAATGCACTCTTATGAAGGCATTCCGAAAAAAATGATAGCGTACTACATATATTTTTATTGGACTCTTTTAACTAAAAATCATAGCTCCGTCACTATTCATAGTGTTCAAATAGAAAGTTTGGCACTTACATAACATCTGATAGGATGTAGCCCCACTTGCAAGCCCAAACGAGACCAAGGCCCAAACGCAGTTCGGTCCAAAGACCCAATCACCTCGGCCCAAGAGCCCAGCAGTTCGGCCCAGAGGCCCAGAAGCTCGCCTAAAACCAGCACTTGTCCCATTGAAGAGCTTCACACAAGAAGAGACCTCGACGGATGGCACCATTTCGCTCCCTGTAACAGTGGGAAGAAGTCCATTATCTTCCACAAAGATAATCCACTTCTTCGTCGTTAAAGCCAACTCCCCCTACAACATCATCTTGGGAAGAGATTGGCTAATAGTGACGAAGGCAATCTGCTCGGCCTACCATTTGACGATCAAGATCCCATCCAAGAACGGGGTGATCACGCTTAAGGGAAATCAAGTACAGGCTAAGGAATGCATGCAGGTCGCGCTCCGAGGTTCAGGGGTGCAACACCCTCAAGCATAGCAACTACAGAACCCCAAGGTGATGGAGTCGACGTTACCACCACCCGCAGAGCAGATTGAAGACGTAGTATTGTACGAGGACGACGTGTCTAAGGTCGTCAAGGTCAGTTTCGTCGGGGGAGCCGAACTCCGAAGTCAAGTTGTCCAACTACTTCGGGAATTCAAGGACATCTTCGCTTGGTCCCCCTTAGACATGACCGGAGTATCACCAGACATCATCACTCATCACCTCAACATCGACCCCGAGGTGAAACCAGTTCGGCAGAAGCAACGAGCCTTCGCAACCGAACGGAACCAAGTGATCCAGGACGAGGTACGGCAGTTACAACAAGCCGATATCTTGTTCGAAGTAAAGTACCCGACGTGGCTGGCGAACCCGGTGATGGTGAAGAAACAAGGAGGGGGATGGCGCATGTGTGTTGACTATACCGACCTCAACAAACACTGCCCCAAAGATTGTTACCCCCTCCCCAACATCGACAAGAAGGTCGAAGCCCTCGTTGGTCACAAGGTGTTTAGCTTCTTGGACCTATACAAGGGCTACCATCAAGTCCTAATGAGTGATGAAGATGCTCCGAAAACGGCCTTCATTACTGACTTCGGCATCTTCGCATATAAGAAAATGCCTTCCGGACTCAAGAATGCCGGAGCTACATATCAAAGGATGGTCGATAAGATATTCGAGCATCACATCGGTCAGAGCGTCGAGTTGTACGTCGACGACATAGTCGTCAAAAGTAAGAAGGTCGGCACTTGCCTAAACGACCTCCAGGTCGTCTTCAACCTACTTCGCGAGGTAAACCTGAAGTTGAACCCAGGAAAATGCACCTTCATGGTGCAGTCAGGAAAATTCTTGGAGTGTTGGGTATCTCGAGAAGGGTTAAAAGCTAACCCAACCAAAGTCCAAACCGTTCAAGAAATGCAAGCGCCGAAGTCCATTCACGACGTGCATAGACTGACGGGCTGCTTAGCCGCGCTAAGCCGCTTCTTATCTAAAGCTGCAGAGAAACAACTCCCATTCTTCAAGATACTAAAGAAGGCTCCAGACTTTGAGTGGAACGACGAGCACAAGTTAGCTTTTGAGAACTTGAAGAAGTACCTCGCAAACCTGCCCACCTTATCCGTCCCAAAGGAAGGCGAAGTCCTCTCTCTATACCTCGCCGCCTCGGACGAATCAATAAGTGCAGTCCTAGTACGAGAAGCACCTCGGCAACTACCAGTCTACTTCATAAGCCGAGCACTAAAAGGACCAGAAACGAGGTACCAACCACTAGAGAAGGTCGCACTCGCCCTAGTGAACGCCGCAAGAAGACTTCGACCATACTTCCACGCTCACACGATACAAGTCTTGACCGACCTCCCACTTCGGCAAGTACTCACGAAGCCTGAAGCTTCGGGACGAATTACTAAGTGGGCGGTAGAGCTCGGCGAGCATACGATCTCATTCGCACCTCGGAAGGCCATCAAGGGACAAGCACTAGCGGACTTCTTGGTAGAAACAGTATTCGCGGAGCCCCCGAAGTCCACCAAGCTCGTCAAGGATAATAACCAAGACGAAGTGCCTAAGCTACCACCGATAGATTGTTGGAAAATCTATGTAGATGGCGCATCGGGTCAGAAAGGATGCGGAGCCGGAGTCTTACTCATCAGTCCGGAAGGGAAAGAAACCAACTATGCCCTAAGGTTTAACTTCCCTACGACGAACAACGAAGTTGAATACGAGGCCCTAATAGCCGGACTTCGCCTCGCGCAAAATCTTCAGATACGAGCTGTCCAAATCCACAGCGATTCCCAAATTATAGTAAGTCATGTGCTAGGCAAGTACGAAGCACGAGGTGAGCGGATGAAGAAATATCTCCATAAGGTCAAAACCCTACAACAAAGCTTCTCATACTTCGAGGTGATACGAATCCCGAGAGGTGATAATGATCGAGCTGATGCGTTAAGCAAGCTCGCATCATCATCCACAACCTCTCATGTGGAAGAAGTACAAACCCGAAGTATAGACGAGGCCGAAGTAAGCATGGTGACCGACGACGATCCGAACTGGATGACACCACTTCGTAACTACTTAGAAAGAGACGAACTCCCTGCTGATAATGTTGAAGCTCGGAAGCTTCAGAACAAATCAGTCAAATACATCCTAGATCAAGGAGTACTGTATAGGAAATCATACCTTCAACCTCTTCTAAGGTGTGTGGGGCCCAACCAAGCAAACTACGTACTATGCGAAGTGCATGAAGGATCCTGTGGCAGTCACATCGGAGCTCGGGCCCTCACTAGAAAAATCATAAGATGGGGGTATTATTGGCCGACAATGCTTCAAGACGCAGTCAACATCGTCAAGCAATGTCCGAAGTGCCAGCTCCATGCAGTAGTAACAAGGGTACCTCAAACCGAACTAACTAGCATGCAAAGCCCTTGGCCATTTATGCAATGGGGTATTGACATCGTTGGCCCGTTCGAGCAAGCTCCTGGCCAACTACGGTTCCTCATAGTGGCCATTGATTACTTCACGAAGTGGGTAGAAGCTGAACCTCTAGCTCGGATTACAAGCAAAAAAGCCCTCAACTTCGTTTGGAAGTACATAGTTTGCCGCTTCGGCATACCTCACATCCTTGTTTCAGATAATGGAACTCAGTTTACTGACAAGACTTTCAGAGAATGGTGTAACGAGCTCAACATCCAGCAGAAATTCACCTCGGTAGAACATCCTCAGGCGAATGGCCAAACCGAAGTGACGAACTGAATAATAGTCAAAGGGTTAAAAACTCGTCTCGACAAGGCTAAGGGAGATTGGGCAGAAAACCTGCCCCAAGTCCTATGGTCTTACCGAACTACTCCCCGGACATCCCATGGAGAAACACCGTATAGCCTTGTCTACGGGACCGAGGCAGTGATCCCAGTAGAGATCGGCTTACCGAGCCCCCGAACAATTAACTTCGCTGCCAACGACAATGAAGAAAGGCTCCGAACTAACTTAGATCTCCTCGAAGAAAAGCGAGAACAAGCCCATATACAAGAAGCTCGATACAAGCAGCAAGTAGCTCGATATTATAATAACCGAGTGCAGCATCAACAGTTTCAAATAGGCGACCTCGTTCTCAGAAATAATGAAGTTAGTAAGGCAGAGAAGCTTGGAAAACTGGAAGCTACCTGGGAAGGAGCCTACCGAGTCCAGGAAGTCCTCGGCAAAGGGTCGTATAAGCTCGCCCATTTATCTGGCGAACCAGTACCCCGAACTTGGCACATCTCCCATTTGAAGAAATATTATTTATAATCAATTTCCATTTTATATTAATTTATAAAGTATGTTTTTTATACATGTTATCTCGAGTCTAAATCAAGCTAAAACTCCAATTATGGAGTAGCATCCAAACGCGCGTAAGGAGACCACTCCTATCGATAAATTCGACAAACAAGGAACTTGAAAGCCTAAACTTCGTCCTTAGACGAAGTGGCTAATTAAGAGCCTAAACTTCGTCCTTCGACGAAGTGGCCAGTTGAAAGCCTAAACTTCGTCCTTAGACAAAGTGGCTGATTAAAAGCCTAAACTTCGTCCTTCAACGAAGTGGCCAGTTGAAAGCCTAAACTTCGTCCTTAGACGAAGTGGCTAATTAAAAGCCTAAACTTCGTTCTTAAACGAAGTGGCAAATTGAAAGCCCAAAACTTCGTCTTCAGCCGAAGTGGTCAATTAAAGGCTTCAACTTCGTCATAAACGAGGTAGCCATTGGAAAGCCTTGACTTCGTTCTTAAACGAAGTGGCTAATTTAAAAGTCTAGACTCCGTCCTTACGCAAAGCAGCTAGATGAAAGCCTCAAACTTCGTTCTTAAACAAAGTGGCTAGATAAAAGCTTTAACTTCGTGCTCGACCGAAGTAGCTATTCAAAGTTTAATCTTTAGCCATTACAAATTATCTTGAAGCGAACTTGATCACAATCGAGAAAAAGCTTCAGAGAAGTAATGACGCAACAGAAATAAAGTTTTATTCAAACTCAAAAAACAAAATATTACATCAAGGGGGAGGGTCCGAGCCCGAAGGCCTACTATAACTAAGGTACTTCTCTACAAAGCCCGGACCCGAGCTTGAACCTGCACCGGGGCTAAGTACCGAGTCTAAGAAAGCCATCCCTTGACCCCGGCCGAAGACCCGGCCTCGACCTCGGCCCCCAGAAACAGCTCGACTCCGGCCTCCAGAAGCAGCTCGACCTCGGCTCCCAGAAGTACGCCGACCACCACCACGAGACATTATTTCTTGAGTCTGTTCCCGGGTCAAGGCCGCGCTGGGGGGCTGCACACCCGCTAAGTTGTAGTCCAAAAAAGCCTGTGAAGTCGAGTCAAGCTGGGCATTCTTGGACTGCACCCACCTCTTCAACTTCGGCTTCCGCTTCAGCACGGTCTTATACATAGACCCCAGCTTGAGAAGAGCTTCTTCCTGTTCGCGAACTTGCCAGGAGTCCGCGCCGTACTTCTCAATGTACTTCTTCATCCGAGCACGAACGTCCTTGATCTGTGTATGGACCTCGTATATAGTCAAGCGGCCACTCTTGTGAATGATATCCTCATACTCCGCATGCTCTTCGGCCATAGCTTTGAAGGTTTGGATATCCTCAAAAGCTCGCTTGAACTTATCCTCGAGCTCCAGGAATCTAGCATGCTCTTCGTCAAGCCTCTCCTGAGCCACACGAAGTTTCGCGTCCGACTCGATCTCAATATTGGCAGCTCGGCTCTTCCAACACGAGGCCTCGACCTCGGCAGTCTCAAGAACCCGACGAAGTGCAAATATATCTTGGTCACGAGAAGTATTGCACAAATCAAGAGCCAACTACAGAAAAACATAAGCAAGGTTCAGCAAAAAGATTTCTTTTATATACCGAGGAAAAGCGCCGCCCTAGTGGCGACGAAGTACAGGCTACAAAAAAAAAAAAAAAAAAAAAACTAACTACACATCGTCGGCACCGACCTCGGGCTCCCCAGTGCCGCCCTCCCCAGCTCCTCCCTCGGCGGCATCGGCAGCCGACTCCCTAGCCAGATCGGCTATGACTTCTTCAAGCTTGTCATCCCGATCTACGGGGCAGCGCCGAACTGCCGTCTCGAACAGCAGGGTCTTCTGCTGCGCCAGCCTCTCCACCACTGGGATGGCCGAGGTGCACTCCATGAGCACCTCCGCGTACTCCCGCAGCATCTCGTCTTTGTTCACCTCCTCATACCCGTACTTGACTTTATCAAGCTCGGGGTAATCCTTGGCGACACGATCGAGCACTGCTGAAGTAATCGGCGCACTCATAGCGCCCACCAACTGCGCCACCGCTGTGCCGAAGTGCTTGGAGCGGAAGATCCGCTCCGCGAGGGCCCGCAGCACACCGCCCTGCTCGGCTGCCGCCCCAGCCATCCTCTCCCGCTCCTCCGCCAACGCGGCCCTTAGCCCCGCCGCCTCGGCCTCCAGCTCGGCAGCCTTCCTCTCGGCAGCCAATAGCTCCGTGAGGGTCCTCGCCTCCTGCCTCTCCGCCCTCTCCGCCTCGGCCTTTGCCGCCTCGAGTTCGGCGGACAAACCCCGGACTTGCTCGACCCCGCTGGTGACAAAGTTCGCCAGGGCCTGCAGTCCTTCCATCACTACACCCGCCGCCTGCATAAAGACCTCAGATTCAGCAAAAAAAAAAAAAAAAAAAAAAAAAGAGACAGCAGTGAATCTACACTCACCTCGCAGATCGACGCCACCCGAGGCGCTTCCTATCCGGAGACCCGCGCCCCCGATCCACCCACCACCTCCCTCCGAGGTGAATCCACCTCGATCACCGGCGGTGGCTGCTCGGTGACAATCTTCTTTCCCGCCTCATGGCGAGGTGTCTCCGCAGTCGCCGCGACCCTCTTCCTCTTCTTTTTCTTCTCTAGAGCTGCGTGGAGAACCTCAGGATCCACTGTAAAACAGAAAGTCAAAGTACATCAGAATTCAGTCCGGCTAAATATCATAACAAGAGCACTTAGATCGGGACCTCACCCGGATCCACATCGGCGGAAGCATCGTATGGGCTCAGCCCATACCTCGACAGCTCGACCTCGGCATAGTCCCTCTTAATGGAGCCGAGGTCCACCAAGCTCGCTTCGAGCTCGCCGATGGGATCCACGGTCAATTGCGGCCCGAACTTGGCCTTCGACCAGGCGTTCAAGGGCACCCCCTCTGCTCGGCAGAAGAAGAACTTCTTCTGCAAGTTCGCCACTTTCAACGGGGTCTCTAACTTGAACTTATTTACAGCGGACAAGTATACCCACCCCGTCGGAGATCGCTTAACTCGAAAAAATCTAAGCAGAGCCTCTATACAAAAAAAGCCACCTCGGCGACCGACCTCCACACAAAAACCTATTACCTGCTTAATTGAGGGCGGCGCCAACTGACCTAAAGGAAGCTTAAATCTATCTAAGAGTGCGACAAAAATGGGGTGCAACGGAAAACGAAGACCGAAGTGGAGATAGTCTTCGTACACGGTAAAAAAACCCGCGGGCGGCGAGCTACCCCTATCCTCCGCCCGAGGTAAAACCATTTCAACAGACTCCGGGAAATGAAACCTACGGGCTAAATTTTGCATATGAGACTCACTCACGGTAGAGGAGTACTCAAGGGCAGCGTCCGACCCGACTAAAGGAATAAATTCTATAACTTCAAGGCTGGGAGGAACAGCAGCTCGGGTGAAGACCCTCATCGTAATTCCCCCCGCCGGAAAAACCCTCGACGGCGAAGAAGACTCTACATTTTCTACATCTATAGCGGTAGGAGTGCGAGATGACGAGGAAGCCATTTCGAGAAGAAAGAATAACTTACTTGTCACAAAGTTTGAGTAAGCTTCTTGGAACAAAAGTCGACAATGGCAGAAAGGCAGAAAGCTATTCGAAGTTTTGTGAGAGCAGAGATCGCAGAAAAGTGAAAAGTGTTCTTCAGCGTCCAAAGGAAGCTTTTATAGACATCACATCGCCTTTTTCCTACCGCCCCTTTTTCAAAATCCCGCCTCTCCGCCTGCACCAATAAGAAAACGACGCGTGTCACATGGGACTCCCTATAACAGCTGTCTTCCACCATCCTTTACTACCTCGACTTCGGTATCACCAAGATCTTCACCTCGTCCAGATCTTCACTTCGTCAATAACATCAACCTCGTCAAGATCTCCACTTCGGTGACGATCTTCTTTTGAGGGGGGGATGTGATAGGATGTAGCCCCACTTGCAAGCCCAAACGAGACCAAGGCCCAAACACAGTTCGGTCCAAAGACCCAATCACCTCGGCCCAAGAGCCCAGCAGTTCGGCCCAGAGGCCCAGAAGCCCATGGACTTAGTCCACCCCACGATCTCGGGCCTGTTGTAACTACTTTTAAAGTTATCTATAAATAGTCTCTAAAGCTAGATTGAGAGCGGACAGATTCTGTATTTTCTACTCTCGAGAACTCAAATTAATATAAAGGCTCTCTTCTCTCCGTGGACGTAGATCTAATTAACGATCGAACCACGTAAATCTCGTGTCCGTCTTATTCTTTATTTTATCATCTTAAGCTCACCCTAAAAATCAAGATCGAACAACATCTAAATTTAATAGCTACACGTGATTATTGCTAGCTAGCTTTCTTACATGCTTACATATCACAGTTTGAATCTTTTGCAGAATTCATATATTCATTTATAAAATGGATTAACACCTCTAATTCGCCAATTTCTTGTATTAGTTATACATTTTTTTTATTTTTTTTGTTTCTTTCATTCTATTCTTTTATCATCAAAGTTTAAATGAATTGATTTTATAATTTATGGCACTGAAATGTCATGCATGTCCGTTTTCATTTTGACTTAAATTTAAATTTTGCTAAATATTAATTAAAAAAGTTAGAAGTTCACGTATTTATAAAAATATTTCAAAGCTCATATAAAATAAACAAAATAAGTCCAAATATTTTGTATTTTCAAATCAATAACTCTTTATTTTTTTGTCTGTATTTTAGTAAGTTTTGGTTTAGCTTAATTTTCCAACTTTATATTAACTAGAATTAATCAAATGATCGATTTACTTATACTTATATTTATTACTCATATGATTTGCAATTTTCTATTATAACAGTTACATATATTTATTATTCCAAAATAAGTGCATATATAAATATTAATCACTTTGATTAATAGTATATATATTATCTACGGATATTTTGTAAGATAGTGATATTAATTTAATGACACGTTGAGTCAAATTATATATCTATGCATCTATATATATGTATGTTCAAATATAATATAGCACACAATTAACACGAGGCTAACACTATCTTATAAAGTTAACAATCAACATATTTATATAGCTTAGTTTATTTCCGCCTACAGTTTAAAGAATCTTAAGATATACTCTTCTATAAATAGGAGAATATCAAAACTGAGACATAAATTGAAAACCCTAAATCAAGAATCACCATGACTCCTCTATTTATTGTTTGCTCCATTATCTACACTATCATCACCTCCACCACACTCTCCTTTCTCCTCGGCCTCCGCCTCCTCCTCCGCCGAATCTCCTCTTTGCAGACCTCGGAGGAGATCGGAAATATTATCGCTCTATATGAAGGAACAGTCTATCACTCACGGCGCCACCCGGCTTTGAACTCATTCCGTTTTCCAGCCCGCTATGCTCTAATCGACCTCGATTGTCCGCCCTACTCACCTCCCAACTACCTTTCTGCCAATGAAGCCCGTCGTGCCGCCAAGACTATCGGTCCCGTGTAATATATTTTTATTCTAAACGAGTAGTAAATTAAAGACACGTGTTTAAATTTTCTCTAACATGAATGCATTGAATGGATTGAGCAGTCATCTTCTGAGGATACCACCAAGTGTAGGATATGAAAGAAGCCCAGTCAACTATTATTATTGCTATAACATTGAAGGCTCTACCAAAACTTTGGCGAAATGCCTTGTTGAGGTAATTTATATTGGAATCAACAAGCTATCTCTACCTCTAGCTAGCTTTCTAACACGCACGTGAAATTACATTTTCAATTGAAAGATGTCAACTCTCTCGACTATATATATATATATATATATACACACATATAAATATAAATTTCTAGTGTAAATAATTTTCATAGGTATCTCCATATATAGCAAAATATGTATATCAATTTTGTGGACAGTATTAAAATTAAGTATAATTATTATATTGGGCATGCCAAAACAATTCTCATAACATGTTGTTTCAGGCAAGCAATAGTCCATGGGGTGAAAGTGTGACATTTGTGTTCAATCCAACCTCAGATTTAGTCCCAAAATCAGAATATATTAGCCCATTCATGGTAAGTCTTGTCTTCAAATTAACTTGTTGCATGCATCAATTTTATTAATCTGTAGCTAGTAAACCAAATACTCTTTATTCTGAGATATTAATATAAAACAACTAAAGGACATGCTTGGGAGCTGGAGACTGAAAGTGAACGAACCCGGTGAGAATCTGTATGCATTTATTTCGGTTGAACATCCGAAGCTTGGAAACTTCTTTCGAGCTTCCTTCACAGCCAAGAAAGTCGACACTTGCTCTCTCATTACATCCGATGATCTTCAAGCATTCTTCTGGTTGTTGCCTCATCGAATTTCGATCACCGCTTATTGGAACGTAAGTCATTGTCTGAATCCTATCGAGTTTTCTATTGCATGCATTGTCGTCATGTTACACCTTTCTTATTTTGAAATCATATTTCAATCATGGCATATATGCAGGCCTTGAAGCTGTGGTGGAAAAATGTGTGTTTCCTTGAACATCCGAGAAAAGAAAATCCTTTGTACAGAGATGAAGTGATACAATTTTGCCCCATTTTTGGAGGCAATAAATCAATTAAATTACAACATGAAGAAATAAGTTATCGTTGCTTCACTTGGAAAGACGCCAAGAGACCTTGGTCATACCTAATTTCATATCAAGGCAAGGGATAAATATGTCATCAAGTGTAATTCTTATATGCTCCTATAATTTTTCGATGACTATAGAGAGCTGTATGCATATACATACCAGTTAATAACTCTTCTTGATTTGGAATTAATACAAATATAATCTGGCCTAAAACACTTACTTAAATTAGTCCCCAACTTTTCAATTTCTTTCTTTTCTCTTTTTTAAATTAGTTCCTATCAACATTACATGTACAATGCCAAAAACCTAACGTATAGGTGAAAATATATGCAAAGGGAAAATTAAAAGATACGACAATTAATTGGATATAGATT
This sequence comes from Leonotis leonurus, assembly GCA_026898415.1. Taxonomy (NCBI): domain Eukaryota; kingdom Viridiplantae; phylum Streptophyta; class Magnoliopsida; order Lamiales; family Lamiaceae; genus Leonotis; species Leonotis leonurus. Next base: position 711,737 of record JAPKLX010000125.1, read on the forward strand.
AAATTTAAATTATTAAGCCACATTACGAAGATTCAAACCTAACGTCTTTTATTTCGGTCATTAATCTCTTACCAATTGGTTAACACATACATTTTTTGTTTTCTTACTTTTGTAAAGGTCGGGTATTTCTGAATATATATATGAAATGTGGGACTGAAAATTGTTGAACCTTTTTATTTTTAGTTTAAATTTTAAAACTACCCAATCAATCTTTAACTTTATTATAAAGCTCATTTGTTAAGAAAATAAATAGCACAAAAATTAATTCTAAAGATCTAGACTAATTGTGGAGACTGACTAATGAAGCATCAAGATTGAAGAATCAACATTGATGGTAATTACAAGTCTCAATTCAGATTCACTAATATGTAGGGATGACAATATACATATGTATGCATGGCAATCGCGCGTTCCCGACCCTAATAGATGTCGATTTGAAAGATATTTGATATCAACAATTAGAGTTGTGGGTAGAATTTAATATCCATTTATTTATTTGGGTACAGATATGGGTATTAACTATTCATACTCGCGAAACTAATATAACCTCGAAAATTCACTACAAAAAGATATGAAAAAGACGACGGACTGGACGACGGACTCCAAATCCATCGTCCGCTAGCGATAGACTGATGACAGACCACAACGGCAAAGCCTAATGACATACTGAGTACAAAAATTTTGACACGCAAGTTGTCGTCATAACTAACGACGGACTGGACGAATCCGTCGTCAGTTAATTCCGTCGTCATTCCGTTATTCATATTATTATTATTATCTAATTATTTTTAAAGTTGACGACGGACTGTTTCCTCAGACTCCGCCTTCTCCTCCGCCACATCTCCTCTTTGCAAACCTCGGAGGAGATCGGAAATGTTATCACTCTATATGAAGGAACGGTCTATCACACCCGGCGCCATCCAGCTTTGAACTCGTTCCGTTTTCCAGCCCGTTATGCTTTAATCGACCTTGATTGTCCGCCCTACTCACCTCCCAACTACCTTTCTGCCGATGAAGCCTGTCGTGCCGCCAAGACTAACGGTCCCGTGTAATATATTTTTATTCTAAATGAGTAGTAAATTAAAGACAGGTGTTTAAATTTTCACTAACATGAATGCATTGAATGGATTGAGCTGTCATCTTCAGAGGATACCACCAAGTGTTAGGATATGAAAGAAGCCCAGTCAACTATTATTATTGCTATAACATTGAAGGCTCTACCAAAACTTTGACGAAATGCCTTGTTGAAGTAAAATATATATATATATATATATATATATATATATTGGAATCAACAAGCTCTCTCTACGTCTATCTATAGCTTTCTAACACGCACGTGAAATTACATTTTTAATTGAAAGATGTCAACTCTTTTCACTATATATATATATATAAATATAAATTTCTAGTTTAAATAATTTTCATAGGTATCTCCATGTATAGCAAAATACATATATCAATTTTGTGGACAGTATTAAAATTAAGTATAATTTTTATATTGGGCAAGCCAAAACAATTCTACTAACAAGTTGTTTCTGGCAAGCAATAGTCCATGGGGTGAAAGTGTGACATTTGTGTTCAATCCAACCTCAGATTTAGTCCCAAAATCAGAATACATTATCCCATTCATGGTAAGTCTTGTCTTCAAACTTATTGCATGCATCAATTTAATTAATCTGTAGCTAGTAAACCAAATACTCGTTATTCTGATATATTAATATAAAACAATTTAAAGGACATGCTTGGGAGCTGGAGACTCAAAGTGAACGAACCCGGTGAGAATTTGCATGCATTTATTTCGGTTGACTTTTGCCCCATTATTTTTCGGTTGACTCAGTTATTTCTTCATGTTGTAAGTTAACTGATTTATTTCCTCCATTATATTAAGTTATTTATGAGTGGATAGATATTTTAAATGTTTTTATTATTACACTTTATATGTGTTTTATTTAATATTTAATTCAAAATTAACATTCTCAATTATTTATCATAATAATTAAAAGATATATAAACTTATGTATTTTTTGTTCGGACAAATATTGAATTCAATTCATGTTATTTTATTCTCAATTCCACAATTAAGCCATGAATTTAGACAATTGTTTACACTTGATAACACCCAAAAAAAATTAGATTAATATTGTATGACATCAACTACTCATTGACGTAAATGTATACATTATAGTTACAAATAAATAATTCAAACAGATTTTTCACGCCTAATAATATTCATATATATATATATATAATTTTTGAATCAAGCACGAATATATATATTTAATTTGAAATTTGATTATGAATATATATATATATATATATTCATATAAATAAATAAGTTCATATAATTTGAATTTATTTTCATTAATATAAAAAATAGTTAATGAATAAATTTTGATACATATTTGATAATTCAATCAAATTAATAATTTTTGGTCGTATATCATTATTAGTTATAAAAACTCAACTTCATTATTACCTACCTACTAACTTTTCTATCAATTGATATATATTTTAAATGTATTTATTATACTTTAAATGTATTAAATGGTTCATGTTATTTAAAAAAATTAATATATATAATATAAAGATAAAAAATTTAAATACTCACTTTAATAAATAAAAGATAAAATAAAATACATTTAAAAATAAGAGATAAAAATATTCACTTATATGAGTACATGATCAGAAAATTGATCATGTGTTTATATATTTCATTTCACAAAATAATTTGAATTACATGAGCACGTCAGGAAATGTGTGCATTGTAGTTACAAATAAATAATTTAAATAAATTACACACCCAAACAATTTTATATATATTTAATTTTTATAGCAAACACGGGTATATATATATATATATATATATATATAATTTTAATCAGATTGTGAATGTATATATGTATATAAATAAATGAATTCATATAATATGAGTTTATCTTCATACGGGCTTGGACATGGATGAGTAATTAATGGATAAGATGTCTAACAAAACATTTATCGATTTTGAGATGAATACGCATACATAAAATTCAAATAAATTTGTTAGATTTTATAAATATTCAAATATAGTTTATTTTCATTAGTATTATTTATTTATAATATATATTTTATATATTCGAATTTATAACACATTATTATATGGGCATAAGACGAAAATCAATTGGTTCATGATTTTGAACATTTGAAACCAAAACTGAAACCGAACCGCTTCATGTACAGTTGCGATTCAGAATTTTAATAATCTTTGACGATTCGGTTCCCAAAACCGCCAATACAATTCTTTTGAACATCTCTAATAATAATGAGTATTAGAATCATTTTTACTTTACATTAAAAACAAATATGAATATATAAATTAAATTCAAATATATTCGAAAAAAATATTAAGTTGTCAGTACAAGTTTACTAATAAACAAATTTACGAGGATTTAATATATATATATATATATATCAAGCTGTAAATTTATTTTTTTCATTAATTCTAGATCGATTGCAAGTTTATCATGAGCAAAATCAAAATAATTAACTGTTTTTACTATACATATCTAGTATATGAATAAGTAGTTTATATTACTATGACAACAAATCGTAATAAACGAAATGATGTCAAATACTTTTATAAATTCTATAAAATATAAATCTCATCGAATTTCGATGGGCAACAGTGTAATACCCCGTTTCCTCGTAGTAGTATTCTCGCATCGTACACTCATGAGAAATTGATTTCGTTGTTAAATAGTAAACCAATTGGCGAATTGAAAATGATCATTTCTACACTAATTAAATTGAACTAACTTTAAGTTAGAGTCAATGAGATTTAGTATGGGATTAAAACCTTTGTTGGTTGTTGTTAAGAACTCGTATCATTTATTTATCCTAAGTGTGATAATTATTATTACTATTATTTAAAAAAAAACCTTATGGTAATAATAATAAAGTAGTATAAGACAAGACACTATATAAATGAGTACATTTATATATATACGTATAGATATATATTAAATAAGCAAAGATGCAAATGAAATAGAAACATATAATACATGTTCACACGGCTGCAATGAAACACCTGGGTGATGTCCCTTCAACACTACTTTTACAACTTGGAAGTGTCTTACAAAAAGAATTCAATAAACAAGTAAGGTGCATAAAGTAGAAACCTTTTTAAAGTCAAAATAGTAAGGCTACTACTGCCACACCCTTTCCTACCCTAGGAATAAGAGATCTAAACAAAATCTATAGGGCAAACAGTAGATATGATGTGCAAGTCATATAAAAGAAGTGAAGCAGTAGCAATTGAGCTCAAGGCTCAAGAAGAAGTGCAGGAACGGCTGAAATGAAAGGGAGACAGAGCTGCTGCTCCATGCTCCTATCCCCTGCAAAAACATAGAGTATTCAAGTAGTTAGGAGAGTCTACTACTACACACAAAACACTACATAAGAGAGTAACCCTTAAGCCATTACAATACCACAACCACTCACTCATTTTCTATACGCTGGAGAGAGCGAGAGAATCGGCAGAGTGCAGAAACAAAGAGAAGTAGTGGAAGTTGGAGAGGTAAGAACTTAAAATCCTAGCAGTTAAATGTTCATGCTTATACTTTCTCTATATTAAGATTTTAATTCTCATATGAACTCCCTATCTTCACTTCACATTTTCACAATGTAGGAAATACATTCATAAAACAGAGTATAGTTGAACTTAGAGGCTTAACCCTACAATTAAATGCCCAATTAGAAACTCTACTAGGTAGAACATAGGATGTTGATCATAATTGTTTTCTTTTAAAAGCTCAATACATCTCAGTAAAGACTTCATTAAGGTAATAGAAACTGAACCAATCATATATATATATATATTCAGTTATTTCCAGTATGTAGAAGGTAGCCCTGTTCTATTGTCTATTAAGCATGTTTCTCTAATGAACTTAAACACAAGAACATGAGTATATTCAATATGTAGTCTAAACAAATAATATCACATAACTCAACTTCCATTTACCTAACTCAAATAAGCAGAATCTGGATCCCAACGCAACAATAAACATATTTCAGATTATGACTTTATAACCTATGTCAAACTCTTGCCAAAATTTCTATACTTTAGGACCCAATTCTCATCACACCACAATCAACATAACCTATTAAATACTGAACACAATAAAGTAGAGAAATGCTTAGCTAAAATAAGTTCTCTGCAAACAGAACGATTCCGCAGCCCCAGCATAAGGCAAGGTTCAGATTTTGACCCACGCCAAATACAGGTCCCCAACCTTGAACCATCTCCAAACCTCAACCAAAAATAACAATTAAAACCAAATTAGAAACCAATCTCAGATATATCAAATAGATGAGCAGATTTAAAATATATAGATCGCAAATGGAGAGAAGGATGAAATCATACCCTGGATTATAGTCCCGCGACATCTCCACCGAGAGAACAGCCGAGGGTGACTTCAGGGGAGCGCCGATGGGCCTCTGCCATCCAACCGAGAAAAAGAAAATAGAAATTTAGGCTACTTAGTTAACCCTCTTGACAGATGAACTACGCAGCACAAAAATTTTGTGAAATTAAGACATGCAGAGAAGAAAGAAATTCAAATCGAAAGCTGAAGCTTAAAAGATAAAATTTGGAAATTTCCACACATGCGACCAAAGAGAAATTGTTGAATCAAAACATTAGGAAATATTCCAGTAAAGGAAAATAACTCTATGTAAAAGAATCTCTAACAGACAGAAAGGAGAAGAAGAATTAGGAAACAGAGAGAGTAGGAAACTTACCGTGAAGAGCGCGAGGATGGGCGAAGAGAAACGAGGGCGATGCACGACTGATCCACGACTGCTCGGCGAACGTCCGCTCTGTGGTTTCTTCACCCATTGAGAACGAAAGTTACCGAGGAAAGAAGGAAGAAAGAAAGAGAAGAGGAAGACAGAGGGAGATGGGCGTCTGGAGAGAAAGAGAAAGAAAAGGGGAGGGAGGAAATGAGGCTTCGTCGGCTAGGGTAGGAGGAGAATTAGGGTTAGCTTAAAACTTACTTAATAGTAGGATTAGGAGTTTACTAGAGTAAAATAGTATTAAGATTAGGATTAGATTGGAGTATCCATGGGCCGAGAATTAAAATTCAGGATTAGATTGGAGTATCCATGGGCCGAGAATTAAAATTCTCATGGGCCGAGAATTAGAATTTTCATGGGCCGAGAATTAAAATTGTGTGGGCCGAAGACTTGAGTTTATGGGCCTAGAATAATTATCTAATTGGAGAGAAAAAGGATAAAAGAATTGGGCTACATTTTATTTCACCTGGGCCGAAAATTTAAAGGGTAACGGGCCACAATTAACTAAGTTATGTTGGGCTAGCTTAATTGAAACTTGAGGCTTAATATAATTATTTTATGGGCTATACTAGGAAAGGATTAATTAATACCAAAGCCCAACCTTGATTTCAAAGAAACTATATTAATCTATAAGATTAATAAATAAAGTTCTAAAGACTTAAAATAATCTAAATAAATTATATTACTCTGATTGATTAATTAATCAATTAAAAGTCTTGGAAGAAAAATATTTCTAAATTGGAGAATATTATTATTAATTTGGTTGATCATATCAAATTAATTAAAAGGATGATCATTAATTGAGGAATTATGATTATGATTCCAAAGGAATTATTTATGTATATTTAAGAAAATATAATTTTAGTACTCAAGGACAAGTAGCACTAAGATACGAGATTAATTCTCGAATTGATGAAATATTATTACATTTTCACTTAAAGGAAGTTAAGAAAAGAACCTATACTCAAATCGAGTATCTTACTACGAAATTGCTTAAAGGTTACTACGGGAGTAGAAATCCAAAGATCGGAAGTGGATAACTTTAGAAGAAGAGGAGAACTCACCGAGGTAGGCTTTTTTATACAAAAATCAAATGTGTGTGCTTATCCGTATTATGTTATTTCTTTTCAAAAGCTTTGAATCGAAATTGATATTTCAAGTATTGTCTGCCATAAAATGTTTTATGTTTTGTATGATACCTATCTGATATGATTAATCGAATTCGGGTTCCAGTGGGTAAGCAACCCCGCTCGGACTAGTGTAAAAAATATGACTGTGAGTCGACGAAGGTGTTCACCGGTCAAGTGTCCGCGGAAGGTGGCCACCTTCCCGGTACACATTAGATACAGATATGGTAGATTACCAAAGAACTTAGACAGCTGTCGAACTTTAGGTTTCACAAAAGGAATTTAGTGAACGTAGGTGCTTTAAAGACAAAACCCCCTACGTTTTCACTCAGCATGGCATGACAAGTATATATGTAAGTATGCGTTTTCGGCATATGTTTACCGAGTACTTTTGTACTCAACCCTGCATATATTTCTAAATGTGCAGGTTGAGCAAATGATGGGAGGAGGTGCTTTACAAGGCTTTGTCGATCTCGTTTTGTTATTATGAACTCTTGGGGGTTTACATGTCCTCATACATGTAAACTTTATTTTGATCCTATTCTGCTGCAAATATTGATGTTCCATGTTATGAACCTATATTAGATTCCTGTTGAACTCGGTTCAACCTATCGGTTATTCTAAAACCAAGATTTTATGCTATGAATCATTTATATTATTGAAGTATCTTTCAGTTCTACAGATATTCCATCAACCCCCTTTCTATCCCGCTTCTTTAATCCCTCCCTTAGTCACGTTTTCCCCGACTTCTCTATCCTTAGCGAAGGGCGGTCGTAACAAACAGACTATTATAATTCTATAATTATCGACATATATCTAATGCATCATGCATAGAGAACTGTATGCATATATATGCCAATTAATACTCTTCTTGATTTGTAATGAATACATATATATTCTGTCCTAAAACACTTACTTCAATTAGGCCCCAACCTTTGAATTTATTTTTTTAATTTATCCTTTTTCAAATATATCAAAATACCATAATTTATAAAATAAAAGAGACTAAAGAAAAAAATATAAAATTGATAATATAAAATAAATTGACTAAAACAACACAAAACCAATACAAAAATCACCTAATAAACTACTAAAAACAACACTTTAAATTATGGTTTGTCAATAAATATATTTTTATATATTTTATTTTTATTAGTCATAACTTGTTAAATATTTCATTTATTTTTAATTTATCACATCAAATCAAAGCTCTTGTTGCAATATTTAATTCAAGATATATATTACATTTATTTTAAGTGTTGGTCTCGTAACGAGTATACTGAGTGTATGGGAAGTGGGAATACACCAGGTTAAAACTTTTCAGATTAAAGCAAGTTTTTCAGTGAAGGCTTCAAATCTTAAGGGAGATAGCTTCAGTAGAGTTGTTGTCTTTAGATAGCAATCCTTCAGTCTACACTTAGTGTTGGACTGATGTACTAATATCTTAAATATACGTGCATAAGTGGTGGATTAAAAGCTTACTCGTTTGTTAGAAAACTTAATGTTAATATTTCAATTTACACTTAATTAATCAGTATTCAAATTATGCAATAAAGTTAGAGAATAAATACTGAAAGTAAATAGAGAAGACACAGGAATTGGTTTGCATGGTTCGAAGATAAAAACTCCTGCATCCACGTGTCTCGATGTGAGTCAAGGGTTTCCAAATGAATGGAGAGGTGTCTTACAGTGATCAACCTTTGAAGGTTTAATGAACATTCTGATCACTTCCAGCTAAAGACTAAGTCTAAGCTAGATCTATTCTTCGGTTACAATGTATTATCGATAAGAACACACTATGTAATAACAGTGAACTTGAGTGTTCTAAATCTGAAAGCTTGCGTGAGAGAGAAAGCTTGAGAGTGATAGAGAGTTTGTACGTTTGAATGCTTGGTAACCGGTGTTTGAAGCGTATGACGCAGTGGGGTATTTATAGAGCTCTCTCAAAACGATATTCGTTGTGAGAGAAGACTTTGTTTGTAGCGTTTGAATTCTTCCCGTTGGAGTCGCTGTCCTTTTTACCATTTTTGGTGTCTGCAACAAGATCTTGTTTCACCTACTGAGATCTTGTAATGCCCCGTCTTTTAATTATCAATATGAACGATATTTAAACGCGATTGTTATTTATTATATTGAACCTCTTAATTAATAATTGAAGAAGAAGTTTGGCTTAAGATAACAAGTGTTGTAGATTTCTTGATATATATATATATATATTATAAGATATAATAATATTAATCGATATATATAATAATATAACATGCTACACGTATAGGTATATATATATATATAAGTTGATTGGGAAATTTTATGATGAAAGACAAGGGATATACGCATGATACATATATATATGAAATTGTCAATTGATATTGTGATAAGGAAAAGATTTCATTGGAAGTATATATATATATATATATATGTGTGCAGACTTACTCAGGCTAAAAAAAAAAAAGGAAGACTAATAATATAGATACCAGATGTTACAATGATTGCAGTACATAAAGTAAAATAAAGCCTGATCTAGCAAAACATAAAGCACACGGCAGTGTGCAGGTAAGAGAGAGAGAGAAGAAGAGTTGTCTAGCAACAAGTACAAAGCAAGGTGGTGAGAACACCTACTACATAGGAAAGACTTGTCTAAAAGCCTACAACTACACTAGCATAGCTAAATTCAGGGGAATAGCAAGTAAAGAATGGAGGCATGTGCAGCATGGTTGGGTAAGTAGGAACTGATGGAGCGCAAGTTTCAACACCAAAACCTACTGCTGGATGGAAGAGAGACTTCCATCCCATGCCTCGTTCACCTGCAGAGAGAGAGAGTTGGCAGATTAGAATAGACAACCACAAAGCTTCTCATTCTATAAAAAGAACACTAACATAAGCAATTCATTACACCACAAACACATACATACTTTCTGCCGCTGGAGAAGCTAGAAGTTCAAAACAAGAAGAAGTAGTTCAAGTCCTAAGGTGAGGAATCTAAGCTTTAACTATACATTTAAGTTATGTCTTCTAGATTTTCAACTTACAACTATGTCTAATCTGCATACTGTCTCCAACTAAATCCATAAAAACAGAACTTAGAAAGGAAATACATAACATAGAACAAATTTCAGAACACAAACCTACAATTACATTTCTGGTTTCCAAACATTTACAACTGAGAAAAACAACTCAGAACCTTAAGAATATAGACTAGCCGCAGAACACACAAAACATGAAGTTAAAAGAGACTTTAAGCATGTGTATATACTGCCCAAAACAGAGCCACACCACAGTTAAGCACCATCTAAGTAAAAGCATAAATTGATAAGATTACAAACACCTACAGTGTATGCTAAGAACTGTACTAAGCTTGTTTTAAAGTCTTAAGAACCTCCATAGGAACATGTACTTGAGGAACCTGGAATACAGAATATTGCTAAAGAACCCTACTTTTTAAGTAAGAATGGAAAACTGCATATTAGAGAATTCAACTAAGAAATCAAGCTTTTAACTGGAACTACTAGAAAGAAAGAAGGACAAGCAGACTTGGCTACTGCCCTTGTCCTCAACGACCAGAGAAAACTATTGACCCGAAACTAAGCTTGCCATAATTCAAAAACATTTTGTCCAGATTATAAAAGAGACAAGATTCCACAATAAGCAAAGAAGGATAGATACAATCTGAAATGTAAGACTAACTAAAGTTCTTACCAAGAATAATCAATCTGTAGTGAGAAACAGATTTACAGACCATTTTCACGCCCTCCTTACAACCACAACCTAAGAAACAAATTCCACACTCTAAATCTGCAAATAAAACCAGGATTTAGAAAGAGTTCATTAAGAGGGATTCAAACAGAAAGTCGAATGAAAGTAGAAGGAATTGACTTTATAAAAGAAATGAAGAACTTAAACTAGAAGAAACTATACTCATCTTAGAACCTCCCAAGCACCGAACCTCACCGAATAATGATCAAGCGGTGTAATTTCCATCACCAAATCCCCATCTCACAAGAACAGAAATAAAAGAAATCGTAATTATAAATTTTAAAAAGAAGATCAAAATCTAAATCAATACTAACTCCCAAACACCTGGAATTTAGAACAAAATTTCAAGCGAAGAACATGCAGTAAGTTTAGAAGCTTTGTAAACTAAATCCTTACAGAAATGACCCCAAATTCCCTCTTACCTCTTGGAATCCAATAAATCGAACTCGGAAGGGCGACTGCCGCCTGGAACTTCACAACGAACTTCGCATAAAATAAAAATTTGATAGAAGGAGGCAGAGATCGAGAGAAATCAACGAGGGAGGGAGAGAAGGAAGCAAAACAGAAGTAAAAACAGAATTTAGAGTCGAGAGAGACAGAGAGGAAGCGAGAGAGAAGGAAGCGATGGTGTCTGTGTGATAGAGCAAAGAAAAGGAATTAGGGTAGTGTTAGGTGGGATTAGAACTATCTGGAGTGTGAACCGGGTCATGGGCCGGTTACTGGGCCGGGTTGACCATTTATTGGGCTGGGAATTATGTTTGGGCCTGAATGAAGGGGAGGAAATGGGCCGGTTAAATTGCTTAATCTGGGCCTAGGAAATTTAATTAATATTGGGCTTAAGTTAGAGGACATATGGGCCGAAAATAATTAATCTAATGGGCCCAGGTTATTAGTCTTAAGATAATTGATACTTAAAGGATTAAATTAATTAGTAAGCTCACTTAATTAATTTAAATGGACTAGTTTAACATGTAATAAATTAAGACTTAATTAAAATAAGCTTATCATTTTAATTAAGGTTGGGCTACATCAATTAGTAATATTAATAATTGATGGAGAGGATAGTATTATATATATACATTTAGTATTAATATTTAGAACTTATAATTTAGATAATTAAAGTCTAAGTATTTAATCAAGAAGATTCAATTTATTTAGTAATTGGAATCCAAATTAAGAGAATTTATATCTTTAATTATATTAAGGATTTAATTAAGAATTTATATTCTAAAGCTTTAAAGGATTAAATTAATTAGAACTTACAAGGTTAATTGAATAATTAATTATCAAGAATTAATTATTTCATTAAGTGTAAATACACTTATATTACTCAATGTCAACTACTTGAGTAACTTGAACGAGGTTTGAAATCTTAGAAACTATATTGATTCGAGGGATCAATATTTTCAATTAACGAATTGAACAAGAATAAGATATTCTTACAAATTAGATATTTCTAAAGCTTCCGAAGCATTCTAACTTATACAAGATTTTCTAAAGGTCCTTACGAGAGATCTAGTTCGCATATCAAGACAAAAGCAAGTGCTAATCGAAGCTATTCAAGTAGGCTTTCTATTACAAAGAAATTATGTGTGCTCATATGTTATTATGTTGATATTTCACAAATGTTTTAAATTGAGAACTTATGTTTTAAAGTATTGTATTGCCGAAATGATTTATGTTTTGTACGATACCTATCTGGTTATTATGTAATCGAATTCGGGTTCAAGTGGGTAAGCAACCCCGCTCGAACTAGTGTACACAAAGGACTGTGAGTCGACGAATGTGTTGACCGGTCAGGTGTCCGTAGAAGGTGGCCAACTTCACGGTACACGTAGAAAACAGATATGGTAGAATACTAAAGAACTTAGACAGCTGTCGAACTATAGGTTTCACAAAAAGGATTTAGTGAACATAGGTGCTTTTAAAGATCAAATCCCTATGTTTCACTCTTTACGGCAATGACAATTATATATGTACGTATGCGATTTTGGCATGTGCCTACTGAGTACGTTTGTACTCAGCCCTGCATGTATTTATAAATGTGCAGGTTGAGACGTGATGATGGGAGATGTTGTGGTAGGCTTGTCGGTCTTTTGTGTAGTCAAACTCTTGGGGGTCTACGTGTCTTCATACGCGTAGATTTATGTAGATCCCTTTTTCCGCTGCAAGAAGTTTCATTGTTTTGTTTGACAAATGTGTCAATTCGGAGTTAAACTCTTGTTATGTATTAAGACTCAGTTTTCAAAATATCCTCTCGTTCGGTTAAATCACAGTTATCATTTTATCCTTTATTTAATTAATTGTTTTATAGTCGCGTATCCGGACTTCGCCACAAGGGCGGAGAACGGGGCGTGACAGATCTTTTCCAGAAGTGGTAAAGTCTATAGTTGTAGCGTGTGACTCAGTAGCGAGCTTCACTTCAGTTGATAAGTGCAGTGCAAGACTTCACTAAGCGAACTTTCCTTACTTCAAATGTCTTCAACTTCAAAACTTCATGTCATATCTTCAGTGGCATGGTCCTTCAGTTTTGGCATGTAAACTGAGTTCTAGAGAACTTCAGTACTAGTCTTGAACTTCAGTCTTGAGTCCTTCATATTGTGTACCTGTAAACTGAACTCCTTAACAAGTGAGTTCTTAAACAAGACTAAGAACTAGATTTCAGTTTTGTTCTTAATACATCTTTCAGGGGAGGTTTTTGGAATATGAATCAAAATCCTTATAAATATTTCCCAACAATTTCTCCCTTTTTGATGATGCCAAAACCTAACCTGAAAACATCTATCTAAGATAAAGAATTCCCCCTGAATTGGAGAACACCTAATCTATAAGATACGATGGGTTAGTTAAACAGTTAATGGCAAACCAAAAAAAAATATAATCAGAGCCTAGACAACTAGAGTATTGTCTTCAGGTTGAGATCAAAGGATAAACAAAATATGCATTTTATTCATTAAGTTTCAGTACAGTAGTGATTTCAGATGATAGAATGAAATACAAAGGTAGATAGATTAAGAAGAGGTCTTCTGCTTCTCTTCTCGTGACTTCTTGACCATTTCTTTCTGGACTTCAAGATAGCAGTGAACATGAGATAAGTAGCATTTTTTATTGTCCCATATGGTCCTTCCACATTTAGATCATGACCAGCAACTTGAGCAGCGACGATGGCTTCAGATTCAATTGGTCTCTTGTCAAGATAAACACCTCTTGACATAATTGGCCTTTCAAATTTCTTCCTTGTAGGAGCAGTAATAATGACTTCAGACTTCGCAGCATCTTCTATGATAAGTTTAATGAAGTCTGAGTCTAGGTAGTTATCCAAAAAATTTGAAAAGAGCTTGTCACGATCAGTTTCCTCTGAAACACCATAGATCGTCCGGTGATCAAGCATCTTGACAAAATCATCCTTGATCTCTTCCCATTCATCACTTAGGTTAGGGAGAACTCATGTATCAGTATGAGCACGAGTGGGAGGATCAATCTGAGAAGTTCTCTTCTTCTTTCCTTGTACTCGAATGGCATAGAGATTTTTAGCACGATGAGTATCAGTGTTCCTTCTTTCAATCATCTTGGCATCAAAAGTGTCCTTAATCTTTTAAAGCTTCTCCTTTGCTTCAGGAGGAATCTGAATCTGAATTAGAGGAGCAACATCTTCATCTCCTTCAGGGCTCATTTCTTATTCATAAAGATCATCTTCATTAACTTCTTCTTTAATGGATGGCAAAACATCATTTCCTTGAGGCATAGAAGAAGGTTGTTCAGTGGAAGAAACTTCAGTTTGGACAGAAGTAAGAGACTTAGTGGCAGCATCAGATGGATTTAGTTCCTGGGGAACTTCTTTGAAACTCGGAGTAGGAATAATCATAGTGACAGTGGCAGCAGCAGCAATAGTAAACTCAATGGCATCAAAATTTGTACCCACTCATTGTCTGGTTTATCTTGAGAATCAGATGGCTTCTCAGTTTGTGGAGGTGGAGGAGGAGGTTCAGAAGCATCAACATCAGTGGCTGGCTCATCATTGTTAGCACCTGAAGGCATGGAATCTGAGTTTCTATCCTTGTCATCATCATCATAGTCCTTTTCTTTAGTATCAGAGAGCTCGACTTCAGGAGACTCCTCTTTTTCTTCTTCATCTTTATCTTCCTCATCAATTACTACATCATCATCACCTTGGATGTTTTCAGGATCATGAGGCAAGTGAATGTCTTTCCCCTTTTTGGTAGCATCAAGTTGTTCATATAAGTACTGATTTGCAAACCAATATAGCTTTGGGACATAAGGAAAGGTAATATCCAGATTGTTGACTTGAGAGACGCTATTGCAAAAGTCTTCAAGATGCGGGATGCGAGCACGACAATGAGCGATCACCAAATCAACCTTGGTTTGATGGTCAGTTGTGGCAGATTCAAACAAGAAACATTTTCAGCTCGAGTGGAAGATAATGTGGCATTCAGTTGGGCAGCATCAGTAGCTAACATGGCTTTCTCTGCATAGGCCTAGGCAGCATCAGCAGTTTGCTGGGCAGTTTCAAGACGTTTGCGCATGCGGGAAATAGATTTGCCATGAGAGATGGAGTCAGTAGAGAGCTTATCAACTTCAGAGCGAAGCGTAGCAACATCCTTAACTATGGCAGCAAATTCATTGTGAACAATAGTAGTCTTTAAGCGGTTGATGTTGCAAGAAGTGACTAAATCCTTCACTCTCTGACTGGATGGAACTTTGTAATGCTCTAAGTGAGTTGGGAAAGTAGAGCGCATTTCTTTTTTCACAAACTCTTGAAGACTAGTATATTGGGCCTGGATGGCCTGCTCGATCTTCGCATCAACATCAGTGCTAGAAGATTGAGTTTGAAGAGAGTTAGTGGCGGCAGTCAGTTCAGTCTGAAGTGATTTGCTTTCAGTAGCCAGGGCATCAATAGATTTCTGAAGGTCAACAACATGACCTTTGAGCTTCTTGGTGTAGGATGCTTGCATGGCATTAATCATTGAAGCGGCAGTGTTGGTTAGGCGAGTGCTCTCAATATCAGTATACTTCTTGAGCTCTACGAATGAGGCCTGAAAGATCAAGCGATGGGCATGGAGCAGCGCGCCATCGGAGGATAGAGCCTCAGGAAATGATAAATCAGTGGCAGCGGGCACAATGGCCATGGATGAGGGAGCAATAGTGGCAGTAGGAGTTTCAGTAGATGTAGAAACTCGGCGTGAGTATGATCGACCAGTTGCAGCTTCAGCTTGTGCAATTTGTTCTTTAATATATGCTCCAGATTGCCCAAGCCTTCTCTGTGCATAATCTTGCCTCTTTCCTGAGATGACCTGCAACTTGCCCAGCATCCTGCCTGCCATAGACTTGTGTCCTCTCAGACATGAAATACGACACAAACAAAGGAAAAAGACTCGATCTAGTCCTAAAATAAGACACAAAAAGAGCACGAAAAATGGGCTCGTTAGCCATATAATTTTCTTTAGTGGTGGAGGTAGCAACTGAAGTCTGCATCTTGGAGAACCAACTTATAAGTTTGTTTCCCAAGAATTGACACGTCCTTGAGGTTGACTTTCTATCCAGTTTGCAACCTGCAAAATCATCATCAAAATAACCAGTGAGAACTAAGTTATCATCTGAAGGATACCATAGTCCAAGATTTGGTGTGCCCTTCAGGTAGCGCAGAATCTTCTTTGCAGCTTCCATGTGTGACTCCTTTGGATTAGCTTGTTAGCGTGCACACACTCCAACAACAAAAGGTGATATCTGGTCTGCTGACAGTGAGATATAGAAGAGATTCAATGATTCCTCTATACTCAGTTTGGCTGACTGGCTTCCCTTTAGGATCTGGTTCTATTCTCTTGTTTGTGTTCATTGGAATCTTCACGGCCTTACTATTCTGAACGCCAAATTTACTGATTAGTTCCTTTGTGTATTTGACTTGGTTGATGAAAATGCCTTCAGGGGACTCCTTGATTTGAAATCCTAAGAAGAATCACATTTCTCCCATCATGGACATTTGATACTCAGTTTTCATCAACTTGGCAAATTTGTCACAAAGTATCTGAGACTTTGAACCAAATATAATGTCATCGACATAAATCTGAACGATTAAAATGTCTCCTTTATATTTAATTGTGAATAGAGTCATGTCCACCGATCATCGCTTGAAACCTGAATTAATAAGGAAAATAGACAAAGTGTCATACCAAGCTCTAAGAGCTTGTTTAAGCCCATAAAGAGCCTTGTGTAACTTATACACTTTGGAGTAGTCAGTTTCGAAGCCTGGTGGTTGCTCTACGTAGAATTCTTCCTTCAGGATGGCGTTCAGGAATGCGCTCTTCATCCATCTGATAAACTTTGAACTTCATGTGAGTAGCATAGGCAAGGAAGAGTCGAATCGCCTCTAATCTAGCTACTGGAGCGAAGGTTTCAATGAAGTATAATCCTTCTTCTTAACCATAACCTTTAGCTACCAGTCTAGCTTTATTTCGAACAACTTCTCATAATTCGTCTTTCTTATTTTTAAAAACCCATTTTACACCAATAACACCCTGATGTGTAGGACGATCAACAAGTTCTCATACTTGGTTCCTTGTGAATTCGTTCAGTTCCTCTTGCATCGCGGACACCCAATTCACATCTTGAAGGGCTTCCTCAGCATTTTTGGGTTCAATGTTGGAGAGATAGCAGCTAAGTAGGAAATTTTCATTTGAAAACAGCGCGAGGTCTGCTCTTAGCCTTAGTTGATCGTCAGTGGTGGAGTCAGTGGTGGGGGGGGGGGGGGGGGGTTCAAGGTTGCTAGTGGCTGGACCACTTCAGCTTGGATTTGATTCCTCGTTTGAACACCTCTCTCAAGACTTCCAATCATTGAATCATATGGATGATCTTCAATCCATCTTCTTCTTCTTCTCTGGTCCTCTTCGGTGATAATCATCAAGTCCATAGCTCGTCTGGAGTTTTGTCTTGGCGTGTGGTCAGAAGTGATCTGTTCTGAGTGTGGCAAGAAGTGTTGATAGCTTCAGCCCATAACTTCTTCGGTATCCCTAAACTATTTAGCATAGTCCTTGCAGCTTCCTTCAGGGAACTATTTCTCCTTTCTACAACGCCATTTTGTTGTGGAGTTCTTGCAGCTGAAGTGTGATGTTCAATTCTCATTTGTGCACAAAATTCTTATATCTTTGAGTTGAGGAATTCAGTTCCTCGATCAGTGCGTATGGTAATGATGTTTGTAGATTTCCTATTCTTCAGCTTTGTTAGTAGAGCAGGTATGCACTCCATTGTCTCATTCTTGTGGAAAAGAAACACTGTCCAAGTATAACGAGAAAAATTATCAATAATAACAAGACAATATTTTCTACCATTGACATTGAGTAGAGTCATAGGGCCAAATATGTCCATGTATAAGAATTGAAGAATCTTCTCAGTTGATGGAGATTCTTTATATTTGAATGAAGCTTTGATTTATTTTTTCCACTTTGGCATGCTCCGCAAACGTGGTCTTTGTTGAAGATCAGATTAGGCATTCCTCGTATTAGACTGTCTTGAAAGTCTGTTGATGACTTTGAAGTTCAGGTAACTGAGTCTATTGTGCCATAACCAGCTTTGTTCTGAATTGCTCTTTGAGACTGGACAAGTTTCAGGGGAGATGGCTTTCCAGTCTGCAGCATAAATATTTCTCACCCTGAGTCATTTCATTATAGTAGTCTTATCAGATTTCCTATTAATCCTGCACTCATCAGAACTAAACACAATATTAAAACCTTTATCACACAATTGACTCACTGAGATCAAATTGTGTTTCAGGCCAGAGATATAAGAAACATTATCAATTGAAAAATTTCCTATAATGAGTATCGTATCCTTTAGTGAAACCTTTGGAGTTATCACCAAAGGTTACCTGAGGACCATCTTTCTCAGTGTAGTTGGAGAGGGCTTCTTTTTGGAAAGTCATGTGCTTTGAGCATCCACTGTCTATGATCCAACTTGAATGTTCCTTGTGTGCACCTCTCCAGGGTCCTAGCTCCTGCAATTACTGAGTCTTTGGATCCATTTGAGAACTATACCCAGATTTAATATGCATGTTATGCTTTAGCACTCATTGTTGCCTTATGATGTGAATGTTTGAATCAACTTTGATTTGTCTCCCCTGAAATTTGACATATACAGTCTTCTTTTCAGGTTTGACATGTTTCTTCTTTGGTACATATTTCTTGTTGACCTCAGGCTTGGATGTAGCCCTAAAGTTAACTTTAGTACTTTGTTGGTTCTGAGTCCACGTCTTTCAGTGTTCACTGAACCTCTTGGTTCATGAGAGTGAACTGGGGGAGTGTAGCGAGTGTTTCTTCGCTTTGAACCATTAGAATGTGAATTGGGTGATGAATTCATGTGCTCTTATTTATATTCACTTGTGTTGGGTGGTGAATCCCAACGTCTAGAGTTTGAAATATGCGAATTATAACTCCGTGGACTTGATCCACTTGATGAACATATGCAATGAGAGCACTTAGATTTAGGGCTTTGACCCTTGTAGTTTCTCTGATAAGTTCGTTGTTCAGTAGACTGAACTTGTCTCTTAGAAACATGTCTTTCAGTGGCACTTTTCACATGTACCTGGTTTTTAGAAACCTTTTGGACTTCAGGAAATTTTTGCTTCCTAAAAGTTTGCCTTTCAGTTCCAGAAGATGTATTCTTCCTGAACTTTTGCTTTATGTTATCAGTGGCAACTTTCTTTGCTTTTTCCTTATCCAGTAGAGTTCTCACTTCAGTACTATTGATTAATCTTTTGACTTTCAAATTTGGAACATTTTCAGAGATTGGTTTCTTCCCTTGGGACTTAGAAACTTTCTCATTGACTTTTTCAATTTCAGTTATTTCCTCCTCATTGTGATTCGGTCCTTGTACAAATGATATGATAGGAAATGAAGGTTTGAGTACAGTCAAAAATGGCACATTTGCTCTATCTTGAGCAAAGCCAAGTCCTTTACCATTAGGCCTTTGAGATTGATTCAAAGTATGGTTGGTGTATCCAGATTTGGTTCATGTCTCGACCTTTTCTTTGTAATAGTCTATCCTTTCACATAGAAGTTCATTGCGTTCAATCAATTCCTTGATTTGAGATCTTTGAAACATGATTTTCTCAGTCTTTGTGTCAAGATCTTTGTTCAGGTTAGTGATGATAACCTTTTGCTCTTGAAATTTCAGACTAACCTCATTGAGCTCTTTGCAAACTCTCTCAACAAGTTCATCCTTTTGAATATCATTTGGTATGTTCTGAAATATATTCTCAGGTCTTTTAGCCAACTTAGAGGTTAGCTCTTCATTTTCATCTTTGGTGATCACAAAGATAGCTTGAAGATTACGAAAATCTTCAGCTAATATCTCATATTCTTCAAGGGAGATTGTCCCTTCATTGTTCTCACAATCCTCAACTGTGATAATCTTAGCTTTGGATTGTTCTTCAGGATGTGATGATGAGATGGATGCAGGTGTAATGGAGTTTATGGATTTACGATTAAAATATCCTTTAGGAATTACATGAGGAGTGAAGTCGGCTGAGTGATTTCCCATCAAGCAATATACTTCAGTTGACTCCTCTTCGTCCTCAGTGGCCATCAAGCTCAAATCTTCATCATCTGAAAAGTGCTTCTCATAAGCAACTTTGGAAGGTGTGTTGATTTGATCTAGATTATACTCAACAAGCATCGCCTTCCTTTCAACATTGCGTTGATCCCTTCTCAACCTGAGTTCCTCCCTTTCCTTCTTGTTGAGGCCTGGGCAGTCAGGTTTGAAGTGATCTGGAGATCCACACTCATAGCAAACACCTTTTCTATGTGGTCTTTCAGGCTTGGACTGAGAGATAGTCTCTTCCTAAGTAGAAGTAGTAGCTTTAGTGGATGGTGGTGTGACCCTTCTTGTACGATTATCTCTGTACATCTTTTTGTAAAGGCCAATCCTGAGATCTGCACGTTCAAAACATTTGGCCATTAGTACATATTATTTCATCAGTTCAGCCTTAGACATACCTTCAAAGTCTAGTCCTTCAGGCTTGGACTCTTTTGTTGGACTTTTGTAGGCTTTGAATGCAACTGAGTCCTGAGCGGATGAGACTGGAACAATATCATGGACTGGATTGGTTCTCTCCAGTATTATTTGTCTATCTTCATAGTTCTTCAGTAGGCTGAAGAGACCAGCTGTTGTGAGCGTGTTGAAGTCTGAACGCCCTCTGGGAATACTTCTTGTTGTTCAATGCCCTTGATTGTTTTCAGTATTTGCATAATCCTCAGTTCTAGCTCACTGATGGATTCACCTGGCATCAGCAAGAAAGCATCAAACTTTTGACATTCAAGGGTTAATTCGTTCTCCTTGATTTCTTTAGATCCTGCGCACATTTGCTCGAGATTTTCTCACATTTCTTTTGCTGACTCGCAGTGTTGTATATGGACAAGCATGGGTCGTTCCATTGTACTTGAGATTATGTGTTTGGCATAGTCATCCAAGCCTCAAATCTTATTTTCTTCAGTTGTGTACTAAGTCAGTGGCTTGTACACAACTCCTAAATCCCTTGCTTCAGTTGTTTCCTGAGGGTAGGTCTTCATGATCTTGATTGGACCATTTGTTATGACTTCCCACATCATAACATGATGTGCCTTCAGGAAGGAAGACTCTCTGTACTTCCAGTAGTCATAATCTTCGATGGAGAACATGGGTAACCTGAGAGTACTTTCCATGACAAAGATAGATATGCAAGTGAAACAATTAAGGTTTTCTGAAAGATCAGTTTCAAATGACCTTAGGTTCAAGAAACAGTAGTTGTTAAACACACTGCTCTGATAGCACTTTTTGGTCCCATAACGAGTATACTGAGTATATGGGGAGGGGCAATACACCAGTTTAAAACTCTTCAAATTAAAGCAAGTTTTTCAGTGAAGGCTTCAAATCTGAAGGGAGGTAGCTTCAGTAGAGTTGTTGTCTTTAGATAGCAATCCTTCAGTCTACACTTAGTGTTTGTCTAATGGACTAATATCTTAAGTACACATGCGGAATTAGTGGTTTAAAAGCTTACTGGTTTGTCAGAAAACTTAATGTTAATATTTCAGTTTACACTTTATCAGTATTCAGATTATGCAATAAAGTTAGAGAATAAATACTGAAAGTAAATAGAAAAGACACAAGAATTGGTTTGCATGGTTCGGAGATAACATCTCCTACCTCCACGTGTCTCGATGTGAGTTGAGATTTTCCAAATGAATGGAGAGGTGTCTTACAGTGATTAACCTTTGAAGGTTTGATGAACAAATAATTCTGATCACTTTCAGCTAAAGACTAAGTCTAAGCTAGATCTATTCTTCGGTTACAATGTAGTATCGCTAAGAACACACTATGTAATAACAGTGAACTTGAGTGTTCTAAATCTGAAAGCTTGCGTGAGAGAAAAAACTTGAGAGCGATAGAGAGTTTGTGTGTTTGAATGATTGGTAACCGGTGTTTGAAGCGTATGAAGCAGCGGGGTATTTATACGGCTCTCTCAAAACGATATTCGTTGTGAGAGAAGACTTTTTTTGTAGCGTTTGAATTTTTCCCGTTGGAGGCACCGTCCTTTTTACTATTTTTGGTGTCTGCAACAAGATCTTGTTTCACCTACTGAGTTCTTTTCCAGAAGTGGTAAAGTCTATAGTTGTAGCGTGTGACTAAGTAGCGAGCTTGACTTCAGTTGATAAGTTCAGTGCAGGACTTCAGTGAGCAAACTTTCCTTACTTCAAATGTCTTCAATTTCAAAATTTTAGGCCATATCTTCAGTGACATGGTCCTTCAGTTTTGGCATGTAAACTGAATTCTAGAGAACTTCAGTACTAATCTTGAACTTCAGTCTTGAGTCCTTCAGTTTGTGTACCTGTAAACTGATCTCCTTAACAAGTGAGTTCTAAAACAAGACTAAGAACCAGATTTCAGTTTTGGTCTTAATACATCTTTCAAGTGAGGTTTTGGAATATGAATCAAAACCCTTATAAATATTTCCCAACATTAAGTAATAAAATTAAAAAAGATTACAAACAAAATAGAATGAGTAAAAAAAAAAGTAAATTCATTATCTAAACTTATTGGTGTTAGAAGTAATTAAATTCATAATTTAATATATTTGATCATCCAATTATTAGTTTCACTGAAATTAAAGTTATTTATAAAATAATTATTGAAATGATATCTAATTGATGAGTCTTTATAAATTAAACTAAAAATAAATTTTGATCGTTAAATCTTTAAATCAATAGAAAAATTTAAAAGATAATTTTTATATACATATTATTTAAAATATATTATCTCTTAAAATATGAACTTTGTTTTCCTATATTCATTCTCTAATTATTTTTCGTATAAAATCTGTATTTTCGATCGTGATTTATTCATTAGGGTATAATTTAATATTTTTTAAATATAAAATAATAAATTAAATAAGATAATATAATAAAAAATTATTCTAAAAATAAATTTTTTACTATTTATATTTATTTGACAAAAAGAATGGAGCATCCAATTATTGAAGGGCGTAGTTAGTAACAAATCTAGAATAAATAAATTAATTATATTCATTGATAAAAAAAATATGAATAATTTAGATTTATTTTTAGTTAATACAATAAGATATATTTTTAGTAAAATAATCCCCTATATATATACATATAATATTTTATTTTCATTTAAAAAATTTAGACTCGCTCTGTGCCAATCAAATTTATCCCGATTTTATTTAGGGGTTGTATTCAATTGAGAATATGTTGGAATTTTTTTTACTTTAAAAACTCTGTGGATTTAGAAAATTCAGACTCCGTGTAGAATTTGACAAACTTTTTCATTAATTTATTTGGATTTTCATAGATTTGATAGAATTGTTTGATTTACATAGATTTTCATAGACTACGCACTAAAAAAACATGAAAAATGAGACAGACACGATGACGTATCGTAAATCTGTCGCCCGCTAGAGACGGACCACAACAGAAAAACTTAACGACATACTAGACGACGGACTGACGACGAATTTTTTTGGTGCGCAAGTTCGCTAGGGATGACAATGGGCTGGGTTCGACCGGATTTCCCAATACAGTTTTGTGGATGTGCCCAAGCTCGGCCTATAGCCTAATAGGTTTGTAATTCAAGGCCAAGCCCGAAAATTGTGAATTGAGCGGGCTTGGGCGGACATCCATATTTTTTTACTTTATTATATTTTTATTTTTAACATATAAAAAATATATATAATTAATTTATATTAAAATATATTTATAAGTTTTAATATTCATTAAATGTCTATTAATTTATATTTATTACTCCAATAATTAATAATATAATAATGATATTTATATATTTTACTCGTATATTTTATTTAATATGTCTATTAATTTATTTTTATTACACATTAATAATAATAATTGTATCTAGATTATTTTTAACTTATAATTCTATTAAATCCATATTTATTTAGTTATATATCTTATTTAATATATATTAATTTATATTTATTATATATGAATAACAAATATAATATTTATACTTATTTTAATTTATAATTTATATATTAATTATATAAATGTTGTATCGGGCTTGGGCGGCTTGGATATTTCGGGCTGAAAAATAGGCTCAAATCTACCCATCGGCCTTAGAATTTTGGCCTAAGCCCGGCCCATGACATCATCAGGTCGGGCTTGGGTGGCCCATTGATGTCGAGTTTGGACGGACTTGGGACGGGTCGGGCTAAATTGTCAACTCTAGTCGGATTTGTAGAATTATTTAGGAGAATTCGTTAAAATCTTCATGATTAGAAGAGATTTTGTACAGTACAATATATATATATTTTTGAAAGAAAATCCATGAAATCTAAAGACTATTAAAATTCACAAATTGTTGAATATTTAAAGATTTTATAAGAATTTTTAAAATTCGTATTGAATACCGATCGCACTATTTTAAACACAAAAATAGGTATAGAATAGAACAAGCAGAGTATCGTATCCACGAGAACTGATAAACGAAAACACAATAAATAATTCGTGTAGAAATTCAATTATTATCTAGGCAAACAAAAATATGAATGAGATCGAATCAATGATAAACAAAATAATAAAGAGAAAATTTCAGGGATAATGTATTGACACTAAATCAATTAACGAATTCAACAATTAAATCTAATTATAATATTTTAATCTTAATGAATGTGAAGATTCGCATAAATAACCACATACTCCCAGATAGGGCAGTTTATGATAGTGGGTTAATTTAATCTCTGTCTCCTCTAGGTCTCAAGAGAAATAAATCAGTTACAAAAAGCACACAAAGAATATCCTCCTACAGTTCTCCTATCTCCGCTAGGTCTCAAGGGGAAACATGTATTGTGATTTATGGGATCAGCTATGAATTCAATTTCGGATAAGACATCAAAATCATAACTTGTATACAATAATAGTGATCAATTATCAAAGCATGAGAATTAAAATCATAAATCACAAACAAGCATAGGAAGGCAAATTAGGAATTAAAACGAATCCATTAATTAAAATAGGTCTTACAAAAGCCCTAGAATCTCAAGGCGATTACTCACACATAATGAAACTAAAAACTAAAGATAAATAAAATAGCATGAAAAACCCCTTTGTAGAATTCTTGATCTTCGGGTTGTCAATGCTTGATCGCGATCTTTCCTCCGGGATGTAGAAAACTAATCTATAATTTAAATTTAAGCGAAAACAATTGTATGGAATAGAAAAGAATAAGTAAAAGACCCTCTTTAGGGTTCTATAATGGTGTGTATTTATAGGTCCATGGATAGAGTAAAAATCTCGCAAAATATAACTAATTCGCGTAGGTCGCGCCAAATTTGTTACGCCTGCGTTACAATTTTGTTTTGACTCTTTCTCCTTCATTTCAACTCCGATTTTGGATCCGTTTGCGGCTACGGACTCCTGTCGGGACGAGCTTCAAATCCATACTCTTTCTAATTCACCCTTTTCCTGACCATAAAAACACGAAAAATACAAGAAAACAAAGAAACTAAACGTAAACAAAAAATTAATGGTATAAACTAAAAACGACTCAAAATGACTTTAAAAAAATGATAAAATCAATTAATAAATAATAATAATAATAATAATAATAAGACTACTAAAATATACTTAAAATGAGTGTTTATCAACCTCCCCAAACTTATGCTATTGTTCGTACTCGAACAATGATAAGAACAAAAGAAATAAACACGAATGGGAGTAAACATAGATCATCGATGCCTCAGATAAAAGAAAATAATTGGTAGTTGATTCAAGACATCTTTTCGATTCATCTCCAACAGTCAACAACAAAAGTGATATCAATAACTAAAATAATCTGATAGCTCTCACGGAAAAAACTGTATCGCTCAACACTCGGCTAATATAATCAATGAACACTCGTCGAAATCAATACAATGTAACCAAACTTACCATAGGCTTGCAAATCGTCTAATTTCTCGACTGCTATTAAATGTGCAAGAATTATGATCAAATAGGATTTTTCTTGGCTTATAATGTAGGGACATTGGTTAGGGTTAGGAATATATGGCTAAGTGACTTAACTAAAATCTCCTAACTCACTCTAACAGGTCCTCCATCAATCATACCAAACAAACCGATCAAACCACTCAAACAAACGTAATTCTATCTAATCTTTCTCTTTTTCGCTTAACCACTCTACTCAAATCTTTCTTTCACAAATCAATATCCCGGCCCCTCATGCTATTTTCTTTTTCATTTATGAACACATACTTTTTCTTTTTATTTTAAGCTTATGGGGACATCGAGGACCTATTTCAGAGTTCATAATCACACAGATTCACTAATGAAATGGTATAGAATCTAATCATCCAACAAGTCTATCACCAACAATTTTTATAATCCACATCTCCCAAGGCTAAGAATAAAACGAATATAAAGGCTCAAAATAGGGTTCAATGGATAATAATGATAATGAGACAGTGTATAGGAAATGGCTTATCAAAAGATGGCCTAAGATCATCGCACAATTCTTTGCATACGACTGCAGCTTCGAAAAAGATACCAAAGCAAGTTGTAGAAGTAATAATCACATGCAAGATATGAAATCACACCCAAGAAAAACAATGCATAATGTAGCATTTTAAAGGCTCAAAATCCTCACAAGGGTCAATACTCACAGATTTGAGCATCAAAACCACTTTCATCATATGACGATTGAGATAAGTCTACAACATGCTCAGATCAACATATTTTAAAGAAAATACAAATCACGTATCATCACTGACATCTCACTTTGAATACAAGAAGTTAATAACCAACAAAATACATACTCAAATCGACACGAGTTCATCAACATAAAGGAAATAGAGCATGAAAACGAAAGAAAACAAAAAAACTGAAGAAAAGAAATAACAAAAAAAAACGACAAGAAACTCTCTAATGTGGTGAATCACATATCGTATCTCTCTCCCCCTCCCCAAACTTATTTTAACATGTAGTGAAAAATAAGTTTAGCGGAAGACAAAGTTATAAGATATGAGATTCACACTAATACTGACTAATCGCCAATGAATAAAAAAACGAACAACGAATTAAAGAAAGCAAGTAGATATTGCGTTACCTCCCAACAAGTGCTACGTTTAACGTCCAAGCTAGACGATACCTAAAATTATCAAGAGACGTGAGAATCTGATGCCTCATGTGGTCGTTGTGAGCCTGTGGACTTTCTTTTTAACTCTTTTTTCCCGGCTCTTTTGTTGTCTTATACATTGAGATCATCACTTTATCATCGCCTACTCGCAAGATCAGATCGCTTTCTTGAACATCAAGTAGTGCTCGTCCGGTGGCTAGAAATGGGCGTTCTAAGATCAACGGGACTTCCGGATCATCCTTCCCATCAAGAATTACGAAATCAGTCGGGAAGAGGCAATCCTCCACCTTAACCAGAATATTTTTGATAATCCCATGTTGGGTAGATGTACTACCGTCAGCTAATTGGACTTTCATGTTGAGCTCTGTGTGTTCCTGATTCTTAGCCTTTTAGACATGACTAGTGGAATCACGTTGATACTTGCTACCAAATCGCAGAGCACTCTCTCGATCTTCTAACCCCCGATCTCACATGTCAAATTGAAACTTTCGGGGTATTCCTTTTTATCTGGGATCTTCCGCTGTAGCGTTGCACTGCACTCCTTAGGTAACTTGATAGTCCCAAACTTATGGAGCTTCTTTTTTCGAGAAAATGCCTCTTTTAAATTTTGTGCACACTTTGGAAGATCTCTTCGAGCCTTAAGCAGTGGGATATTGACATCTTGTTGCTTGAATCTCTCTATGAAACGCTTCATTTTCTCACAAAGCTTGTGTTTGATGGGTTGTTTCAGAAGTGGTGCTTTAGCTAGCTCGATCGACTCATCAATTATGTTCTTTTCCGTATGGGGACTCACATGTGCACATGTCTCGTATGTCAGCTCCTCAATCACATGAATCGCATGACATTGCTCCTTCGGATTAATTTATGTGTTGCTCGGAAACTGGCTCGGCTTATGATGAGCTGCATCCCGATTTGCTATCTGCCCGACTTGTGTCTCAAGCATTTTCAGTTGTTTCCCCATTGCAGTAATCGTGTTCTCCAACGTAGTGATCCAGCCCCCTGTCTGATTGATGAAATTGGTCTGTTGAACCATCATTTGTTGCATCATCTCTTCTAGAGATGGCTTTTTGGGCTCTTGAATAACCTCATTCTGCACTGCAAATCCCGGTAGAGGCTGTAGAGCATTGTTCAGATTTGCGTAGGAAAAGTTGGGATGATTGCTGTTGTTTGGATGATACGGCTGATTGCCGCTCTGAAATCCTCTTGATCGATGAGATTGATAGTTATTATGATGCACATAATTAACATCCTCCACTTTGTGTGACTCAGTAGCTGCATGAACTCCTGATCTCTCTTTTCGATCAGCCTCGAATTCCCTCCTAAGTAGTGAAACTTGTTCAATGAGCTCACTATACTTTGAGTTTGTATCTGCAGTTGCGACTCGTCTGATCGGCTGCCTCTTCATAGGCCACTGATAGTTGTTAGAAGCCATCTCATCAATGATCATTGCTGCCTCATGCACACTTCGGTTCAAGGAATGGTGTCGCAGATGTCAAGGAATGTCTCCAGATAAGAATTTGGATCCTCTGTAACTGCCCCGCCAAACTGATCTGCTTGTACCATACTGATGAAGGCCGGCTTGAGCTCAAAATTGTTAGCATTGATGTTCGGTCCCCATCCTCCGCCTTGGAATTGTTCAGTGGGTGGAAAATACATGTGATTGAGCGGTTTCTGTTGTGGTACATTGACTCAGCGTACATTGTCCTCTAGCTGATGCTGCAAGAACTCTAGTTGAGCTCGCATGTCGGCCAACTCGTCGTTCCGGTTCAAGTTATCGTTTTGTTGTGGCTCGGACATGGTTTTGTTCCTCCTTTCTCTCCTATCCCTCTTATGCGTTAGCTCGATCTCCAAATTCAAAGGAATGATCTTCGTTCGCTTAGATCACGTGATCATGCACTACTGCCAAGAGAGAAAAGAAACGAATCAACTAAAATAAAGCGCCTAAATTAATAATCAAATATCAATAAAAATTAACAGTGTAGAAATCTACACAGTCCCCGGCAATGGCGCCAAAAAATGATCGTACTATTTTACACATAAAAATAGGTATATAATAGAGCAAGCAGAGTATTGTATCCACGAGGACTGATAAAAGAAAACACACTGAATAATTTGTGTAGAAATTCAATTATTATCTAGGCAAAAAAAAATATGAATGAGATCGAATCAATGATAAACAAAATAATAAACAAATAATAAAGAGAAGATTTCAGGGATAATGTATCGACACTGAATCAATTAACGAATTCAACAATTAAATTTAATTACCATATTATAATCCTAATGCATGTGAAGGTTAGCATAAATAACCACATACTCCCGGATAGGGTAGTCTATGATAGTGGGCTAATTTAATCTCTATCTTCGCTAGGTCTCATGATAATTAAATTAGTTACAAAAGGCACACAAAGAATATCCTCTCACAGTTGTCCTATCTCCGCTAGGTCTCAAGGGGAAACATGTATTGTGATTTATGGGATCAGCTATGAATTCAATTCCGGATAAGACATCAAAATCATAACTTGCATACAATGATAGTGATCAATTATCAAAGCATGAGAATTAAAATCATAAATCACAAACAAGCATAAGAAGGCAAATTAGGAATTAAAACAAATTCATTAATTAAAATAGGTCTTACAAAATTCCTAGAATCTCAAGGCGATTAGCCACACATAATGAAACTAAAAACTAAAGATAAATAAAATAGCATGAAAAACCCCTTTGTAGAATTCTTGATCTTCGGGTTGTCAATGCTTGATCGCGATCTCTCCTCCGGGATGTAGAAAACTAATCTATAATTTAAATCTAGGTGAAAATAATTGTATGGAATAGAAAAGAAGAAGTAAAAGACCCTCTCTAGGGTTCTATAATGGTGTGTATTTATAGGTCCATGGATAGAGTAAAAATCTCGCAAAATATAACTAAGTCGCGTGGGTCGCGCCGAATTTGTTACACCTGCGCAATAATTTTGTTTTGACTCGTTCTCCTTCGTTTTAACTCCGATTTTGGATCCGTTTGCGGCTACGAACTCCTGTCGGGACGAGCCTCAATCCCATACTCTTTCCAATTCACCATTTTCTTGACCATAAAAATACGAAAAATACAAGAATACAAAGAAACTAAACGTAAACAAGAAATTAATGGTATAAACTAAAAACGACTCAAAATGACTTAAAACAAATAATAAAACCAATTAATAAATAATAATTAGACTGAGTGTTTATCAAATACCTCACGATTTTTAAACACTTTTGAAAATTTTAATTGAATAGTCTATATCTTAAAATTCTAAATAATTCCTACATAATCCACAACCACAACCACAACCAATACACCCACTCTAATTTGAGACGTATTGTCGTTAATTAGTTACTTCCATGCATCGAACCGATACAAAACTAGTGGGTCGTAAATATTGAGTACTCATTAATTAATCTTCACATTAATTCATATTTCGTTCAACATAAACTCTTAAACGATACTCAAGCAATAAGAGAATTTATCAAGATGAAATATAATCAAGTGTTAATATGGGAAAATACCCATTTTGAAAAATTACATGTCAAAAATACCCAAAACATCAACTTATATGTCAAAAATACCCATTTCATTTTTAAAACATATAAAAGTATATAGAATTCATAAATCTCTTACACACTTTATTAAAAACAATAATTGACTAATTGATTAATATTTCTGGACTATTATGTTGGGTGAGACTTCCTATATTATACAATAAAACTTATAAACCTTATATTACACATATTTTCACTTTGTATATGAAAGCTCAATAGTATTCAAACCTCTCTATCTATATAATTGCCTCGTAACTGAGTTCAAAAGGCTGATATTGAAGATATAAATCAGGTAATTACCTTCTATATACCATTAAAAGCATGTTTATAGATGGACCTCTGGTAAAAGTACTATGGACCGCCCTTCGTACGTGCCACGTACACGTGGGCGGTCCATGGTACTTTTACCAGCGGTCCATCCATAAACATGTTTTACATGATATTAATTTGTTATGGTTTTACCGTTCGATAATTTATTTTTAGGTAATTTTAAGATACATTTGACATGTTTATTGTTTGTATGCTTGTATTAATTGCATGTTTACTTAATTTATCATGAAATTTTTGTTTTTGTATTAAAAAATACATCTTTGAAACATATATGCATGGACCTCTGGAAGAAGTGGCATGGACCGCCCACGTGTATAGTCAGGCGATCCATGCATATTCTTCCAGCGGTCCATGCATTTTCATGCTTATATGATATATGTGATTGCATATCTATAGTTAAAACGTGAAAAAAAATATATTATGTAGTAATTATAGCTTATTGCCGATGGATTTATGCCTAATTTGTAATTTTAATTTGCAGTTGATGGATTGTCAAATTGTAAACGTCAAATTTGGAGATTATTGGGTTGATTATACTTATGTGAGTGGACGAGAGCAGATTGCACCGCTTCCGAGAAATGGAATTTCGTTATACAATCTTAGAAT
This sequence comes from Leonotis leonurus, assembly GCA_026898415.1. Classification (NCBI taxonomy): domain Eukaryota; kingdom Viridiplantae; phylum Streptophyta; class Magnoliopsida; order Lamiales; family Lamiaceae; genus Leonotis; species Leonotis leonurus. The sequence goes on from JAPKLX010000125.1 coordinate 743,610, forward strand.
TTGTATTAACATGTTGATGTCGTCGGGGACAGAGTACGAAATATTTTACTTGTCAGCATCTCGAAGTGGGCGAATGATAAAATATCGTTTGACAAGTGATGCAGAATTGGTTGCTTTATGCATGAGCGTCGCAAGTCCCACAGTATATGTTAGTTACATCAACCAATCTTCGTTCGATATGGGTGGACCATCGCAAAGCTTAAACATGAATGATGAACTAGAAAATATTTGAAGGTTTGCAGCTTCGTCGGATTGGTTCGATGAATTTTACCCTGCAGACATGAACTTCGGTTCGACGAGCAGAGCCAATGAAATTCCAGACTTGAATGAGGTATATGGATATGGATATGGATATGGACAGGGACAGGGTCAGGGTAAAGATCAATATCAGGGCGATTATCAGTATTAGGGTGATGATCAGTATCAGGTGAAGAGCAGTATCAGGGTCCGGGACAGGACGAGGAACAGGAACAAGGACAGGACAAGAAAATACTGATTTTTATGTTGATGAAGAGGATGATGACGACGATGATTATGTTCCATCATCCGAGAGTTCTGAATCTGAGGAAGAAGCTGATTTGACCTTTAACATATCTGTTTTTGCTGAATTTGCTGCATGGATCCACGAGGAAGGAGGTATGCGACATTTACTAGAACTTATGTATCCTAGTGCGGGTGATAATGATGACATACGGGTCCCAGAAGCATACTTAACCAATTGGTTAATTCCAATGGTACCTCCTGATGCTACAGCTTCAGATGTGTTTTGTGAAGAAAATCCGTTACTAGACGAGTTGGCTGAAGGATCTATTTTTGATGATAAGGAGCAGCTTAGCCTTATAGGTGGTTTGTGGAATCTTGAACATAAAGCAGAATATCGAGTGAGTAGATCAGATACAACTCGATTGTATTGGAAATGCAAGTTAAGAAGCGATTGCTCATTCAAGATGCGTGCTTGTTCTCATGGAGGGCCGTGGCTTGTAATGAAGTTCTGTGGCGAGCATACGTGCGGGGATAGTATCACAAATATTGGACCGAGGAATGTCCACTCAAAGGTGATCGGTGCGTATTTTGCAAAGAAAATGAGAAATACCAATGAAATCATAAAGCCCAAAGTTATTCAGAACGAGTTGATGACTATGTTTGGTATGCAAGTGTCCTACGATGTGGCGCTAAGAGGTAGAAACCATGCTATTGAGATGATATATGGTAAATATCATGAATCATACCAACTACTGCCTGGTTATTTGCATATGTTAGAGGTGACAAATCCGGGCATGATCGTAGATATCGACATTGGTGCAGACAACAGGTTTCGTCATGTATTTGTGGCTCTTGGTGCTTGTAGATCAGCATTTGGCTTGTGCATGAGGCCGGTAATAGTAGTCGACGGCACTCACTTGAAGGGAAAGAATAATGGCATTATGTTTGTTGCAGTTACAAAGGATGCAAATGAGCAGGTGTATCCGTTGGCGTATGGAATCGGCCCAATTGAGAATCATGAGTCTTGGGTATGGTTCATGACCCGACTAAGAAGAGCATATGGGAGCACGGCTCAAACATTGATTGTATCTGATCAACATGTGTCAATTGAGCATGCAGTGAGTGTTGTATTTCCGGAAGCAACTCATGCCCTTTGTTACTACTATCTTAGTAACAATTTAAAAAGATTTGGTAAAACTACTCTGGGGTTGTTTCAGAAGGCTGCTTACACATACAAGAAGGCCGAATTTCAAAAAAGAATGAACATGATTCAAGTTGGCAAGGTGCAGGCCTATGATCACTTAATGAACATTGGACCTGCTAAGTGGGCTCGGTCGATGTGTCCTGTTCGAAGGTATAGCTTCTTAACGTCGAATACAGCTGAGAGCTTTAATCGTACACTTTTATGGGCTCGTCGTCTACCTATTTGTGCATGTATGGAGGTAGTAAGACTGATTTGTGAAGATTGATTTAGCAAATGACTTATAGCTGCCAACAGGGAAAGACATCCACTTCCAGAAGAGGTAAGACGTAAAATGATGGTCCAAATCGAGAGATCTCATACATACAGATCACTTCCAGTAGGTGATGATCGATACCGAATTGAAACCAACAATTGATCATTGTTGGTAGACCTTGGAGCGTCGACATGTGAATGCATGGAATTTCAGTACGACAAGATCCCGTGTTCCCATGCTATTGCGACAATTACGTATGTACTTCTTCATTATGTCTTTGAGAATGAATTTAGATTATGTCTTTGAGAATGTATTATAATATTATTATATGTGCAGGAAATCTGGAAGAAGTGCAATTAATTTCGTAGCACACTACTACAAAACGTCATCGATTGTAGATGCGTATAAATGTGTTATATCTCGAATTCCTCCTAAACAAAATTGGAATTTGCCGGACAATATTTCAACCATTGAGGTTTTGTCAAACAAAGCAATAAGAATGCAGGGTAGACCGATGATGAGTAGACGTAGATCAGGAGGGGAAACATCTGGGAGACGTAGGAGAGGAAGTCGACAATGTCCTCATTGCAATATGACAGGACATACGGGTCCGAATTGTCCCCAATCACGTGATGATTAGTAGTAAAAGATTTATTTGATGTTATGTAGACTTATTTGAATATTTCTTCAAATATTCAATATATTCTAATATGAATATATTTATTTTGAATATTATATAAGAAATTTAAATATATTATAATAAGAATATATTTATATTTTATATTTGAACAAATATTATATAAGAATATATATTTATATTGAATATTTCTTCAAATATTCAATATATTCTAATATGAATATATTTATATTGAATATTTCATCAAATATTCAATATATTCTAATATGAATATATTTATATTGAATATTTCTTCAAATATTCAATATATATTTTGAATATTATATAAGAAATTTAAATATATTCTAATAAAAATATATTTATATTTTATATTTGAAAAAATATTATATAAGAATATATATTTATATTGAATATTTCTTCAAATATTCAATATATTCTAATATGAATATATTTTGCGCAACCATTTTGTAAAAATCGTATTAAATACCTGACAAAACGAAATGGAATGATTCAAATTCTATATTACTTACAACTCAATTTATTATTGAATTAGATTAAGAAAAGAAAATTTCGGATAATCATACTTTGTCTACATGACGAAACAAAACACCGGGCAGAATCTGAATTGTAGCAAATTTCGGATAATCATACTTTGGATAATTTTATTATTTGTAAATGACGAAACAAAAACCGGGTAGAATTTAAAGCAACACAATATATATCAAACTTATAATAATCAAATACGAAGCAACAAAATAACAAACATATGGTTTAGGAATAATATTTAAATACAAAGAGAGAAAATTCTTTGAGCCACTATTTTACGATACGCCTTCACATTTTTGTTTCCCCAAATCACAGAAGGACTCCAACTGATATATCGTTCAACGGTCATGCATAGAAAAGGACCACAACTATGACTATCCTTTTGCCTGAATTGCTCTGAATCCGGAGGAGACTTCCACTTAAATGATCCACCAGTATCAAACGCACCTATCTCCTGATGTTGATAATAGAACGAGTGTGCCAACACTAAGGGCAAAAGAAAGTGTAAAGGTGCCAATGATGTGAATCTCATTTTCCTCCCTTCATTGTCCAATTTGAACCACAATGGGTCGAACAGAGTCATATGCCGATTGTACATATCACAAATAACGACCACATAATGCTTGTTGATGATACAAGGAAATATAACCTACAAGTGCGACATATAAATGCTTATAATTCATATAATTGCACATAATTACATATAATTCATATAATAAGATATAATTAAATATAATTCACATAATTACATATAATTCATATAATAGCAGATAATTACATATAAAAATAACACAATTGCATATAATTAAATATAATTCATATACTTACATATAATTAAATATAATGACATATAATTCACAAAATTACATATAATTACATATAATTCAAATAATTGCTTATTATTAAAAAATATACTGTTGTAGAGTTAAACCAAGGTATGATTGTTGATCTCATTCCACGTGCGTGAATAATATCACGCAAATAGTCGAGAGGCTTATAGTTATGTTGCACGTATGCCAATCTCGCCTCCATTCCTGCCAACTGCAGTGCATCGGCACTCGCCATACCCGCATTCCAATCCGACTCCAGCCGATGCTTAAACACATGATTCAAAATATAATTACACTCATTTCACATGTAAAGAACTTATTCATGCGTATAAAAAAAACATTATAAATACTTACAAAGAAATCACATCTGCACATAATAGTGCGTCCTCCGGTGTGCGAAGGGAGTACGCTTTCATTTTGCATCATCCTGGACTGTAGACTCATCATATACAAGTCTATGGTCTGCAAAAAACAATCTTAATTTAGTAACATTAATTCAATTTTAACTTAAATCATATTTGATATTAAAACAATTACCTTAGTGAAAAAATCTGCCTGCATATGAAGCATCAGCTTGAAGTCATTAACTTTGAGTTGGAAACCGGTCTCAGAAACTGTAGTATGGTCGCCTGATGGTTTTTTCATAAATGCATTGTACCTCTCCAATATTTCTTCCCCGACGGTATATGGTGCATTCTTCGGTACATATGCAGCTCGTGGCTCTGGACGAAACAGACCGTCAAACTCCGCCGAAAAATGCTCATCATGTGCCACATGGACTGGTTGCGTGTCAAATGGCCGTGGCATCTACAAAAAAATAAATTTAAACAATTATTAGTTTTATTTTAAAACAATCTGATTATAATTATTAAATGACAAAATAACTTACAGATGAAGTATCAGCTGAAGAATAACGTGTGGTCACAAATGGCGCCTAAAAACGGGGCATGTCAGACACGGAGTAGCGAGGACCACTGCTAGAAGGCCTAAAATCAGGTACTGCGCCTGGTGGAGGGCTCGAGGCCTAAAAATCAGAAGGCCGAGCTGACTGAGTGGAAGGACGTGCTGACTGAGGCATAGGGGGGGCCTGCCCACGGGTATGAATGATCGGCTGACTATGTCGACGGATGGCTCCTAATAGCTCTCCCATCCATTTCTTGATGGTATTCTTCAGATTATCATGACTCTCAATGATATGCGCCTTCATCTGTTGATGCCTCTCCATCATACGTGCCTCAGCCTGCGCATGCCTCTCTAGCATACGTGCCTCCGCCTGCTCCTGCCTCTCTATCATGCGTGCCTCAAAAGCAGTCATCACACGCTTTGTCCTGCCACCGCTGCTGCTAGAGGAGGACTCAGGCATCGGTACTCTAGCACGCTTTCCCATATCCCTCCGACGTCGCCGATGACGCTCTGTCTCATGTGGAGAATGCTCTGACTCGGGTGGAGGACACTCTGTCTCGGGATTAGCACCGTGATAAGATGACTCGTCATGCTCTGACTCATCTACATGTGCGGGCTCCACGTTCCTCGTAGCCCGCCGACTGCTAACAGACTGAACTACGGCAGGTGGCATTCTCTGCCTCAGCACACGCTGCTCGGCTGTCCTGGCCCCCCCCCCCCCCCCCGAGTAATCGGATTGCTCAGTGGCATGTACTCCACATCCAGGGGGTTCTCACACTCTGTGGAGAGGTAATATGCACGTCTCTCCTCCTCCTCGTCAGGCACCAGATTCGAAATATTGTAACCCTACAAATTTAAGATATATATTAATACAATCTTATCATAATCTTAACAAATAATTAAATAAGGATTATAAATAAACTCGGTGTCAAAATACTCATAAAGCTGCTCCATTGTCCCATTGAGATTCTTCCGGAAATTCCATCTCAAACTCCGGGGATATGCTGAAGGGATGTCCCGTTGCCTACCAGCAAACGCTTCAAATCCTGGGATGACCTCTAACCCCCACACCATAAGTGCCCAAGCCGGGCCATAGAAATGATATTTTGGATTTTCGGGAATTTTCCTAATATAATTTCTAAAATTTTTATTAGAGTAAGCACCCCAAGGAAAATTGTAGAAGGTGTCTAGGTCCTCAACCAACGACCAGAGCCACGAGAATATGATTTTTTGTGAATCATGGCCAAATACAAAGACGTAGGCCAAGAGGACAAGCGCAATGCGGAGATGGATCTCTCCATCATCATCATCAATGTTGTTTCGGGAATTTAAAAAACGGGCTAGGAGAACAACATCGTTCATTTGAATGCCATTGCAGGCGGACATAAAAAAAGACGACCCAGTTGGATCGGGCGGGTAAGTACTGTTGAAATTTGAATGACCAAATCTCAATTCAGTGATCAATACATGATCCTCCAACATGTACTCGACATCGTCCCCGCAAATGTGAAACCAAATCTCACCCCTAGTGTGGATTGCCCTACACACTATACTGTGCAAAGCTGGACATGATAGGTTACCCGGACCCCAACTAAAAAATGACCAAATGACCCATGTTGGAATATTTGGACAAGTCCGTACCCACCTATTTGCAACAGTCTAGACCTAATTTCTTCAATAATACATATCTTATAGTATGTATTGGCTTTACACTTCCGATTAATAGAGTTAGGTCTGCGATACCAAGGCTGGGCAGACTCCTTCAACATTCAGTCAATAAATATAATTTCAATCAGTTCATATAACATCAAATTAAATTAAAATTAAATCATATAGATCAAAATTCTAATAATTTAATTAAAACAATCATAATTCTCACAATTAATTACGTAAATCACCAAATCATACGCATATTGTTCATAATTTTCACATAAATCAAACAACAATAATTATATCACATGAAAACATGATGGACCGCTGGTAATACCCTGATGGACCGCTGGGTTGGTTCATCAGGCCCGAGCGGTCCATCCACATACTAGCGGTCCATACATACGTGCATTCTACATATTTTTCTAAAGGCAAATATCATATATTCAAGTCATAAACATGCATAATTAGAGCAATTCAATTCAATAAATCATAATATAAACTTAAATTACCAAACATC
>JAPKLX010000125.1:760635-873704 GCA_026898415.1 Leonotis leonurus
AAAAAAAAAAAAAAAACTTAAGTTACTTAACATTTCTTCTTTTTTCTTTGTAATTAATTAAATTTTACTTTATGTAAATATAATTATAACCGTGCATTGCACGGGATGATATACTAGTAATAGTAACAAACATAAAAATATTTAAATTCTAGTCATTTTAAATGTGATTACCACAAAATCCTTATACTTAAATTTAATTCTACAAAACTAAGAATGATACAAATGATATAAAAGATATGAATAATATTCATTCATACGATTCATATGTACCCACACTTTAATAAAACTAAATATCACGAATGAATGCTACAATTCAATACGATTCATACTATTCTTACTAAAAAATGTAAAAAATAATTATAAATATATTTTAGTACAAAAAATTTAATTAAAATATTGAGGACTATTATTTATCTTTTATAATCTTTTTTAGTTATTTTGTATAATAACTTTATATTTAACCGAAATTTTCACAAATTTTTTTTTTGGTATTTCTTGAATGAAGTTGAAGTCCCCATTAAATAGGAAAATCCCACTCGAACCAACATTCCCTTAGCAATCATCAAGGCAACCATAACACCCAATAATCGCGCCCTCATAACCATACTATCGCAAAGGATGGTTCCGCTTAGGGATGTTAATGTGTGGTCCGAACCGATCCAAAATCGTTCCAAAAATCAATAGTTTTACGGTTTCGATTTCAAACCCGTTTATAACCGGAACCAATTGTAACAGAACCGGTCTGGACCATTCATTGCGGTTCCACCCGATCTCGAACCGTTTTTTAAAGTTGTATTTATTATATGAATTTTCAACTCAACACAACTCGATTCGGGCCCAAACACGAAAACCGTTTCTTAAAGTTGTATTTATTTTATGAATTTTCAACTCAACTCAACTCGATTCGACCGGACACACATTTGTCTTGATCAACTCAACTCAACTCATAAATTCAGCTCGCCTCTTCCCAAGCGATCTGTATATTTATTCTCTCTTTTTATATTATATACTCCTTTCATCTCAACTAGCTTGAGTCGTATTCCTTTTCGGGTCGTCCCAACTAGCTTTGAGTCATTTCGTTTTTAGGAACTCCTTAATTCTCGTGCCGAAAAGAAGTGCTCCAAGCTAGTTGAGACAGAGGGAATATATAATATTATTATTATATATTTTTAGAAGAAAGTGATGATGAATATGATGGACATACATTCAAGTTTCTTAAATTATGATGATGCTTTTATGTACATTTGAAACTTGTATTTTCTTTTGTAAATAAATATATGCGGGTCATGAGAAGTAGAGTGGAAGTGAGTTTTAGAATGTAGAAAAAAAAATTAAAGATCAAGGTGAGTTACCGTTTTCTTTAATCTGACAAGTGTTTGTGAAATAACTCCAATGAGAAAAAAAAAAAGAAGAAAAAAAGGCGTTAAAAACCTTCCTAACCCAACCCTAAATACTCTAAGATCCTTTTTCAAACCTGCTCCCGTAGATATTTATCCAATCCGGACCAATATCATTTTTAGTTTATGGTTCTGGTCCGGTCCGGATTTACTATATAATGGGTGAGTTTCGGATTAAGAACCCTAATATATTTAATTTGTTGGTTTCGATGCGGATTTTACCCACATATTGACATCCCTAAGTTGGTTACCTTTTGGAATTAAAAAAAATCATAACAAAAAATATTTTGCAGATAATATAAATTCATTATATTTATGCATTTCTTCACGTTCACATGTAACAACCCAATATTGTACTCTCTACATAAAAGGGAAAGCGACCAATGTTTGTACTATCTGATTATATATATATTAATACATATGTAACAACCCACTACTGTACTGTATATTAGCGAAAGTGACCATAATATACAGTATTTAATGCATGTGATCGATAAGAAGAAATTTGTATTATGTTCTTTCCATTTGCTCACATGCTCCAACCCAACATCAAAATCGATATACATGCAGGCAAATATATTTTCTATATATTATATAAATCAATCATATATTTAATGAAAATTGGAGATTTCATAACTACGGAAGAGATGATTGATTCTCAATCCGAAAAAAAATAAATTAAAATAGTCATCATAAAATCCTAAAAATTATTCTTGCCTGTATACGTGTAATAAAATATTGTGGGGATTGTACTTTAATAATAATTGCAACATTATAGGATGAATTGGAAACCAATTAATAGATATTTTTGGGTACTCATGCACGCACTGCAGAAGTAATGAAATATGAAGATAATGGTGTCTACTAGCTTCAAAACTTAATGTTTTTATTAAGAGTAATTGAGTTGTTAATTAATTGAATCATTAAAATAGTTTAGATAATGCAGTAAATAAAATAATATAACTCCTACTATTGTAGAAACTATTCTAGATATTAATTATACATTTATACTTCTAGCTATGAAATAAGATCGCAAGTAACCTTATATCCAATTTTAATTACTGATGTGATTATACCACTAGCATTAATTAATAGCTTAGGCAGGACACCTAATGCATTTGTTCCAGCACTACCCTAGAATCCATCACTTCGGGTAATTCAAAATGAAGCAATTGAATGCCCAAAAATATAGATACATGTGTGGCAGACTAATGATCGAAAGAAGAGTTGTTATCAGATGGAATTGAAACGGATATCACTTTTAATTTTGAATTCGAAATTGCAATCAAAGTCTATTTTCAGAAGCTGAACGACGAGATGAGTAAGACTCACGTTAATTTTGATTGTTTTCAGAAGCTGAACGACGAGATGAGTAAGACTCACGTTAATTTTGATTGTTTTCCGGTTCGTTCGATATTTTATTATTTTTTTATTAGCTTATATTATTTTGTTTTAATATCATTTTAATTCATAGTTAATATATATTTCGATATATCTTATCATATTATATATATGAGATGATTATACTTGTTTAACTAAAATAACAACAAATTTTATAAAATATTTTAAATAAGATATGTACGAAAAATTATTTTTTAATATGTACTATTTCATCTAAATAATTTAACAGTTAATATATATATATATATATATTATATATGTATCCTGTTACATTTAGGGTTAGTTAAGGTTTAGATCTATGAATATTAGACTATCTGTGTTGGACAAGACACTTGATTTTTTCTCAATAAACCATCGTCTTTCGTGATGTTAGTTAATGTGTTGGCTTAGTGGTAGCAGTTTAATGTTTGAGGCAATAGGTCTCACAAGTTCGAGTCCTTCATGACCCTCCTTTATAATTTATATTTAATGTAATCTAATTTTAATAAACTAAATACAAAATATCTTATATAAAAAATAAAACTAATCATATATTAAGGTACGAAGTACTTAGAAATATAATACTCCTATCCGTCCAATTAACATGAAGCGTTTCTTTCGGCATGAAAATTAAGAAATATATATTTAGTATTTAAATGAGTTTGTTTAAATTATCTTTGTAGATTGTTTGACAAATTATTACTATAAAATAAAATTGACTTATTTCAATAATGAACTGACTCAAAAAGAATATGTCCAATTTTAATTGGAATAAAGGAAGTACAAATAATAAAAAATTCGATATCGTAACATTTCATAATTGGCGCATCCTTTCCACGTACAAATATTTTCTTTACTAACCAGCCTTATTTTCACTAACATGTTGACTCGAAATAGTTTTTGTCTTGAAACAGTTTTTGATGGCCATTATAACGTTATTTCGTAAAATCTATCATGTTTAACATTGAGTTATTGAAACAATTTTTGTCTCCAAACATTTTTTGATGGCCACTTCTCACATTATTGCTTAAAATCTAGCATATGTAAAGTTATTATTTGAAATTTGAATATATATATATATATATAAATAAATATATATTATTTGTTATATATATATTATTTGTGTTAAAATAAATTTGAATAATTTATTTGTGAATTTTTATTTTAGATATTTCAGTTAAATTTTGGATTGACTATATTAGCCTATTAATTTTCATTTAAATTAGTTTTTTTATTGAAATTAATAAAAAGAAAAGAAAGATGTCTTTTTATACTATATTGTTAAAATCATAATATCAAAAGAGGGGAAAAACTGTAAATCTTAGATCATGAACTCTACTGATAATTATCCAGAAATATAATTTGAAGGCGGAAACGTGAACCTGAAAACGCCATTGAATTGAACGGAAGAGGATCTGACCGGTGGATTTGGATGTCTGATGGATCTTCCAGAGATACAGGCGCCTCTTCCTTATCGCTATATCTGATGGGGGGAGATTTTAGCGTAGAGATACGTTATGTTCTCTGGGGACCATCCATCCTTATATAATAAATAAACTTAATTATAATTGCAAGTCAGCCCCTCAATAACTATGCAATTACACAAAGGGTTATACACATTATATAATAGCTTTAATAATACATTCTTATTATTTGTGACCATATTAATGATTGTAGAAATTAATCCAACAATCTCCCACTTGGGCACAATATATAAATCTTGATAATGTATTATAACCGAAAGCATGCATGAACAGAAGTGCTATTATAAAGATGTGTATCTAAACAATCTCGTCCATTAACTGCACTCATACAAGGACTAAAGCGGCGTTTGCCAAAATATAGCTCGACTAGACCGACAGTAATCACATGCACAAATACAATCAAATGGCATAGATCAGATGGTATAACGAAAATCAAATATATAATCTATTTTCGAATGGTCCTCTTTAGACCTTTAAACTTAAGGCGAAGGTTGATAAATGTAAAATAAACAACTGAAACTTTAATCTTGATCAAGAAAAACTTCATTAAAGGCGAAGTCAATGTGTTGCAACAAAACATAATCAAAAGTATCGATAAGCACTAAATACAACTCCCACTGAATCTATACTACGTCATCCAATGATGAAATACCCATACTAGCTACATGCTCATGAAAGACCTTGGGCACTGGGCTTTTAGTAAACGGATCCGCTATCATGGAGCCAGTTTCTATGTGCTCAATCGAAATCAGTTTATTCTGCACCTTCTCTTTCACAACTAGGAACTTAATGTCGATGTGCTTCGACTTTGAAGAGCTCCTGTTGTTGTTGGAATACAGGACTGCTGATTTATTGTCACAGAAAATTTTGAGTGGTCTTTCGATTGTTTCCACAATTCGCAGCCCAGTGACAAAATTGCGCAACCAGATCCCATGATCTGTAGCCTGATAACATGCTATGAATTTTGCTTCCATGGTGGAAGAAGCTACAAGTGTCTGTTTGACACTCTTCTAGGATATAGCTCCTCCAGCCAGCAGATAGACATATCCAGTGGTGGATTTCCTGCTGTCTTGACATCCAGCAAAGTCAGAATCCGAGTATCCGATGATCTCCAAGTTATCTGACTTTCTGTAGACTAGCATGTAGTCTTTTGTTCTCTGTAGGTATCTTAAAACCCTCTTGGCTGCTTTCCAGTGTGTCTTCCCAGGATCACTTAAGTATCTACCTAGCATTCCCACTATGTACGCAATATCCGGACGCGTACATACCTGAGCATACATCAAACTTCCTATTGCCGAAGCATAAGGAATGTTCTGCATTTGCTAAATTTCAAGGTTGGTTTTAGGGCATTGAGTAAGACTAAACTTTTCTCCTTTAGAGACAGGGGTATCTACTGGTCTGCATCCTTGCATACTAAACCTCTTAAGAATCTTTTCGATATAATTCTTTTGTGATAATCCAAGAACACCTTTAGATCTATCACGGTGTATCTGGATTCCTAATACAAAAGAGGCTTCCCCAAGATCTTTCATCTCAAAGTTCTTAGAGAGAAATTTCTTGGTGTCCTTAAGGAAGTTTATATCATTAGAGGCAAGCAGGATGTCATCTACATAGAGAACCAGGAAAACGAATTTACTCCCACTGAACTTATGATACACACAATCCTCAACTACATTCATCTCAAATCCAAATGAGAGAACAACTTCATGGAATTTGTGGTACCACTGACGAGAAGCTTGCTTGAGCCCATAGATGGATTTCTTTAGCTTGCAAACCATTTCCTTCGAGTTACCTAATTCGAAGTTCTGTGGTTGCTGCATATAAATTATTTCTTCAATGTCTCCATTGAGAAACGCAGTCTTAACATCCATCTGATGTAGCTCAAGATCAAAATGAGCAACTAGTGCCATGATTATTCTAAATGAGTCTTTCGATGAAACTGGAGAGAAAGTCTCAGAATAATCAATGTCTTCTTTCTGAGTATAGCCTTTAGCTACAAGACGAGCATTATACCTCTCCACATTACCGTTTGCATCCTTTTTGGTTTTAAATATCCATTTACAACCAATGGGTTTTGCACCTTCTGGCAATGGGACAAGTTCCCAAACCTGATTGTCTTGTATATACTTATACTCTTCATTCATGGCTTCAATCCATTGACCAGAGTGTTCATCTTGCATGGCCTGACGGAAATTGATAGGATCAATTTCTAGTCCATTAGATTCCTCAGCTTCCATGAGGTAGATTTCATAATCCTCAGGAATAGCACTCCGTCTTTCTCTAGTGGATCTTCTCAATTGCACTTGTTCTTGAGGTTGCTCTTGAGGTTGTTGAGTTTGATCTAACTGAATGGGGATATCCTCAATGATATCATCTTGAGGTTCATCCATATCTGCTTCTCGAATAATGACAGGAATAGGAACCTGAACACTACTAGAAGCAGTAGTAGGATTCATATTTGAATCCTCATCAAAAGCGATATCCCTAATTCTATTTCTTCCTCCAAACTCAATATCCTCAAAGAATGATGCAGTTCCCGTCTCAAAAATGTTTCTAGTTGTGGGATCATAAAATTTAAAACCCCTTGAGTGTTCAGAGTAGCGTATAAAGTAGTTGTTAAATGTTTTGAGGTCCAATTTCTTTTCATGAGGCCTGTAAGGCCTTGCTTCAGCTGGACAACCCCAAATATGAAGGTGCTTAAGACTAGGTTTTCGACTAGTCCACAGCTCATAAGGCGTTTTAGCAACCGCCTTTGTGGGTACTCTGTTTAGGATATAAGCTGTTGTCTTAAGTGCTTCTCCCCAGAGAGACTCAGGTAAGGTAGAATGAGCAATCATACTCATCACCATGTCCTTAAGAGTCCTGTTTCGCCTCTCAGATACGTCATTCATGCTGGGTGTACCAGGCATTGTATACTGAGGGACGATTCCACATCTCGTAGTATTCACCACCACGATCAGACCTGACAGCCTTAATTGTTTTGTTAAGTTGATTCTCAACTTCAGCTTTGTAAGTTTTGAACACGTCTACGGACTGACTCTTCTCATGAATAAGATATAGGTAGCCATATCTAGAGAAGTCATCTATAAACAGTGGCGGACGCAGGGGGGCGCTAGGGTGGGCTGAAGCACCCCCCAGCCAAAAAAAAAAATTTTTTTTTTAGTTATTTGATGATAAATTTTCGACATAGCACCCTTCGCCGCGGTACGAATAGCTCCCCTACCATTTCGGTCCATCAAAAATTAGTCGCGTTGAACGGCACGTAGAACCGTCAATCGCCTCATCAAGTTCTAATTAAATAATTATTTTAAATTAACAAATATTAATCAAAATTTAATTATTCAATTAATCAAAATTAATTAAAATATACCATTCAATTAAAAAAAGCCCACGTTTTATTATCATATTCAACCTTAACATAAATAATTAAAGCCCAATAATTTAAATTGTGTATTTAACTTTAAAATTAATTCTTCACAACCCAAATACATGAAGTAGCTCAATAACTATTTCATATTTGTATTTGATTTGCTTTTCTTCTTCACATAGAGTTGCCCAAACGTTTTCCCTCATTTTTCACAGACTAGTTGTTAACTTGCTATCTAACTAGATGAAGCCGGATTCAACTCAGCAAAAATAAGCGGTGAGCATTGTAGTGTAATGGAGAATTTACTCTTTTTTCTTTTATGTGAGTGAGTGAGTGAGTGAGTAAGTGGGCTCAGTGGGACAGGGGGTTGGAGGGGTTATTTAAGGTGGGAACCGTTTGGTTATCCTAAAATAAACAATTAAAACTTTAAAAGTCATTTATTTAATTTCTATCAAAGTTATAAAAAATATAAATATTACAATGATATTTAAATTAAATAAAAATTGTAAAAAATAGTATTTTATCCTATATTATCGGGCGGACTTTTTAGCCCAAAAACCCCGAACTTTTTAAGCCTGTTTTTTTTCAGGCCTTCTTTTCTCAAGCCCAAACTCGCCCAAACCACGGGCTTTTGGGCGGGCCTATGGGTTCGGGCCGTTTTTGCCAGCTCTACCCCTAAGTGAAGCAAATCAAAACACTGAGAGCACCCCCGGAGCAAAAATTCTGCGTCCGCCACTGTCTGTAAAGGAAATAAAATACTGTTGACCATTCCAAGATGCTGTAGGGAAAGGTCCACAAATGTCACTGTCTATATGCTCCTAATTTCTTATTCTTGGTCTGTTTTCCTTTGATGCAGTCAACACAAACATTATAATCTGTGAAGTCAAGGAAATCTAAAATTCCATCAGACACAAGTCGCCCAATTCTATTTCTAAAGATGTGACCTAGGCGTTTGTACCATAATGAAGCAGAATTTTCTTTATTTAATTTTCTTTTAGTACCTTCAGCTTCAATATGCAGGTTTTCATTATAGGAAGCAATTGTTTCAAACAGATAAAGATTATCATAAGAGTTCAAATAACCAGTTCCAATAACCATTGAATTAAAAGACAAAGTAAACTGTTTGTTTCCAAATGAACAATAATAACCAAGTTTTGTCCAATGAGCAAACAGAAATTAAATTCCGTCTAAAAGACGGTACAACGAATGTGTCTTTCAAATCCAAATAAGAACTAGTTCCTAATAACAATCTAAAATCTCTTATTGCCTCTACTTCAACCGACTTCTCATATCCAACGTAGATGTATCTTTCACCATCACTGGGTTTTCGGTAATTCAGGCAACCCTGCATTGAAATACTAATATGAGTGGTAGCTCCAGAATCTATCCACCAAGTATTTCTAGGTACTGAAGATAAATTAACTTCAGAACAGACCAAAGAGTAGACCGTACCTTTCTTAACACGTCACCCGTGATACTTCGCACAGTCTTTCTTTACATGATCCGGCTTCTTGCAAAAGAAACAACTCATAAATTTATGTTGTTTCTTCGCAGCCGATGCTTTAGCAGCAGCTTCTTTCTCGAAAGGCCTTTCCTTGCCCTTTCCTTTAGAGGTCGTTGCCACATGGGCACTTTCAGTCCTCTCTCTTTTCAGTTTCTCCTCCTCCTGAACACACTGAGAAATGAGCTCATTAGGAGTTCATTTCTCCTTTTGACAGTTGTAGCTAGTTTTAAACTGACTAAACTGAGGAGGGAGTGAAATGAGAGCCATGAGTACTAGGAAATCATTAGTAAATTCCATCTTCAAAGCTTTAAGCTTAGAAGCGATATTAAACATTTCCATTAAGTACTCCCTTATGTTTCCTTGACCCTTATATCTCATCGACGTGAGAGTCGAGAGAAGTGACATTAACTCAATTTTGTCATTCTTGGCAAAACATTGCTCGAATTCGTCAAGGAAAACCTTTGCAGAACTAACTTTATCAATGTCCTGACCTCTAAAGGCCTCTGGGATGCTATTCATCATGATCATAAGACTCAGTCTCTTCGAACGCTCCCACCTCTCATACTCCTTTTTGGCATTAGGAGTGCTATCAGCAGTGAGAGGTGCGGGTTGTTCAGACCGTAATACCAAGTCCAGATCCATGCATCCCAACATTATCAGTAGGTGTCGTTTCCAATCCTTGAAATTACTCCCATTAAGCATGGGAGGTGGATTAACGCCAGGTGACATAGTATTCATGGATGACATATTAGCTAAATTAGAACAAAAGAATAAAGTAAGAACTTGATAATAAAATTAAGTCACGAATGCACAACAAAGACTTTAGGTCCTAGCTAATAGTCAAGGTGTTTGAAAACCTCATCCGAGATACCAAGCGCATTATCAATGTCTATCCTTTGGACTTCAACATTGGCTGCAAACAGTACTCTCGATGTAGTGATCAAATGTTGACAGTAAGGGCGTGCCGAACAACAATAAATCTTTGGATTGTATTGCTAATCACACAAGTTCATCTAGATAACTGTCACACACTTATCTCCGCAGTATGCGTAAACAACTCTGCCAGATGCGGACCTTCCTTTGGGCCGATCATGCAAACGCATGAGTTGAAAACACAAAACAACCATATATAGGGCTAGATGTAGTAGTCTACACAAAAGAGGTCACTTTGGTGACGTATTGTTTCAACTAAAACACCTAAAAATTGAAATTCGGACGCGAGTCTTGAACGTTTAGCGACTGGATCGGCGACCCGGGCCGAGTCGCCGAAGTCACAACCAAAAATTACTCACATGAAATAAATATGCATCATAATCAATGCAATAATATAAGTAAAAGAAATTCCAAAACTCTGGCAGAAGCACCAAAATCACCAATGGAAATATTCATATCCATATCTCGATTAACGCATTGAATTTATAATCAAAATATGAAAACTTATTGATCCACCGAAAAGAAGTCATTCAAATACAAGAATTGCACAACCTCATTGTATTGTAAATGTGTCGATTTGTGTGCTGAAGATTTCTTAACTATAAATAATTGTCTAAATTTGCGTGCACAAACAATCAAATTTATGAAACAAATTGCAAAGCCCACGTCAGAAACATATATATCATGGCATCTCCAGTGCAACAACATAATTTGTACAAATATAAAATGATTACGTAATGCACAATTATCCCCATTCTACACGTAAATATGAATTTGGGTTTGCGCAACAGACGACATAATCGATAAATATATAGAACCCCCAAATTGAAATCAACCAAAAATCAATAATAAATCATAACACAATAACATAATCCCAAATAATCCCAAATAGTTATCACACAGAGTGGCTCTGATACCACTTGTTAAAATCATAATATTAAAAGAGGGGAAAAATTGTAAATCCTAGATCATGAACTCTACTGATAATTATCCAGAGATATAATCTGAAGGCGGAAACGTGAACCTGGAAACGCCATTGAATTGAACGGAAGAGGATCTGACCGGTGGATTTGGATGTCTGATGGATCTTCCAGAGATAAAGGCGCCTCTTCTTTATCGCTATATCTGATGGAGGGAGATTTTAGCGTAGAGATACGTTTTGTTCTTTGGGGACCATCCATCCTTATATAATTAATAAATTTAATTGTAATTGCAAGTCAACCCCTCAATAATTATGCAATTACACATAAGATTATACCCATTATATAATAGCTTTAATAATACATTCTTATTATTTGTGACCATATTAATGATTGTAGAAATTAATCCAACATATATCTCTTAATTTTCTCTTTTATTCTTACAAAATGTTATATCAAATAGAATTTTTAAGGGATATAAAGAAATTATTTAACTGAATCTTCCACAAAACTGAGGAATGATCCATTTTTCTATTTGGCTGATGAGGCTTAGAAACAATAAGAATTAATTATCAAATTTTATTATAACAAATAAATTTTGCAAAAAAGATGATGAATTGTATCCCAAATAACATGTTTATACAAATTTAAAATATATAAGACATTTGTACAAACTTTAATGAGTGCTCCCTTCTTAAAAAATTGTTAGTGCATTATATATACGTCATATTTGAGTTTGAAAAATATTTGAATGATGGTATATATTTTTATAGTACTTAAACTTGGCTGAGTCAGAGTCTAATTAAATTAGGATAATTAAAACTAATAGAACTTCTTAAATTATATTTAATTTATTAATATTCAATTAAACTTGATTAATTAATCTCAATGAAAATTTAATTTTGAAACTAATTAAACAAGTAATTTATAAATTATTCATAAAAAGAAATTAACGATGAGACCTTAGCTATTAGGTGCGTACCCACTGCACTTGTTATTAGTATATTTTTGTCCGCATGCAGTAATTGCATTAATTGAAGTTTGGAGTTGGAGAAATAAAATACTAGTTGCATAGAAAATAGAAAATTCCCTTACAGATCACATGATGTGAGGATTTGGAAATATCCTACAATATACTCAGTAAATATATATATTTACCTTCACATGATTTTGAGATTGGAGAAAACAAAAGTACGCCTTCCGTGTAGGGGTGAGAATTTGGGATCGGAATTTGAGATTTTCCGGTCCCGATTCGAGTCCCGAATTTTTTAGGATAGAGATCGGGAAATTAAATTTTTTGGGGACTCGGGAGTTCCGAGTCCTGCTCGAAACTCCTGATGTCCTTAAATTAATTTTTAACTTCGGGAAATTTTGGTCCCATTCGGGTCATCAGGACTAATTGGGGACCGAAATTTAAAATTTCTCAATTTCGGAACTAGGACCGGAACCAAAAATTAGCTAATCTTCGGGACCGGGAGTCCCGGTCCTGTCCCGATTCTCACCCCTACTTCCGTCCCCCTTAAAATAGTGTTTTTTTTGGCACGGTAATTAAGACCTGTATGTTTAAAGTTGAAAGTAGTATAAAGTGGTGATAAAAATATACTTCCTCTGTCATCAATGTAGTCCCTTCTTTTCTTTATTAGTTTTATCTTAATATCCTTAATTTTTTAGTTATAAAATTTGCCAAAAAGGAAAATGACGATGCTACTTTCGTGGAAAGTCCCAATCGGAAAAGAGAGACTATGTTGGTGGGACGAATGGAGTATATTATTTAAACTTGTGTGTAATAAAAGTGTTTTAAAAAAAAAATGACTTATCTTAGTTAGGACGGGCAAAAAAAAATACGATTTATCTTAATTGGGATGGAAGGATTATCTTATAATATGGGAAATATAAAATACTACTGGCAGTTGTCACGTGTCAGGTGATCATGGGGAAAATATATATTTTTTGCTTGGAATTATCATCACATGTTTTTTTGTGAGAAAAAAATAATAAGTATTCCTTTTCAAAAATATTTATAAAAAATAATAGCTGTGACCAAACACTCTTTAACTCTATAAATACACCCTTGTTATATGGTTATTTGTATCCGTAGAAAAGGTAAACAATATACATTTATTTTTTCCTAATCAGCATGACTCCAATATATATCATTTTGTACTTCATTTACACAACTTTCACTACCACCGTACTATCTCTCCTCCTGGGATTCCGCCTCCTCCTCCGCCGCCTCATCCCTTCAAGCGCCGCCGCCGCCTCTGAGGATGTCGGAAATGTTATTGCACTATATGAAGGAAGTCTCTATCACGAGCGGCGCAACCCCATCCGCAACTCGTTCCGGTTCATGACACGCTACGCTCTCCTTGACCTCGACCGTGAACCCTACGCGCCGCCAACCTTCCTCTCTGCTGACGTGGCTCGTCGAACAGCAAAGACAAATGGACCAGTGTAATGTTTCTCTATAATATATATGCATGTTTTGTTTACTACCAAACTAAGTTCAAAGTTTTATTCTGTAATTAATATTTATATATATTGTATTTACTCTCGTTAACAGTTAACAGGGGATGAGATCATATGTCCCACATTTGTCTTCCATGCACATTTCATGTTCCATAATTAAATTATAATTTATTTTTTAATTTTATTTTTTAATTTCAATTTTATATGTTTTAGTTTAATTTTATACATAATATTAGGGTTCATCCCACCTCAAATAGGTTTTATAATTATTTTTTAATATTTAATATCATTTTTAATTGATTTTTAAGGTTTATAAATTCAAAAATAGGGTATATGATTTTTAAAAAATTTAATTTTTTAAATAAATGTTAATTATGATTCATTATATCATAATAAATTTTTTAATTTTAAAAATTATTAATTAAAATGATAAATTTAATTATGAAACATGGGATGTGGAACACAATTGTGGGACACAGTATCCCATCCCGTTAATAGACTTGAATATATATTTACTAACATATATAACTCCAAGAATAATATCTAAATCTGGTTAATCTATTAAATATTTGAGCAGATATCTACTTACAACACCTCCAAGTTTGGGATATCGAAGCACTCCAGTAAGCTACTACTACTGCTATGACATGGAAGGCTCTAACAAGATTTTCAAGAAATGTATTATTGAGGCATGTAATCTTTACAACTATTATTTTGTTTTCCCCATAGTTTACGACTGGAGTTGTCAGAGAATGGATTAAAATTAATTGATTTTAATTAATTTTTCAGGGCACTAACACACCATGGGGTGAAAGTGTAACATTTGTATTTAATCCCAGCTCAGATTCTGTCCCAAAATGTGAATATATTAGCCCTTTCTCGGTTAGTACTCTTCCTAATTTTTCTTCCAATAATAATAATAATAATATATTTATATAATTATTCATATTTCAGGTTTTCTTTTTCTTTAAACTACTTGTTGCGACCCATTGATCGTGTTTTTAGGTTGGGATTAAGTTGCATAAAATTTCCATACTTTTGGCAAATTACACAAAAACATTCCGTGTTTTTGTTTAATTGATAATTATATTAAATTTTAATTAAATTAGTGTATTTTTGTAAACACCTATATATGTGACAGAAAAAACTTTACAATTTTGAAAAATAACCATGTATTTTTTAATATACGCAGAAAATTAACACTAATTTATCTAAAATCTAAGCAAAACATCCACGTGTTTTCCTAAAACATGCAAAAGCACCCGTATTAAAAAGAAAAAGAAAAACTACAGTCACCTTAGTTGAACTTGGGGTTGGTTTTCATCAGGGCCGGCTGGACCATGAGGCCAAAGAAGCGGCCGCCTCAGGCGCCCGGTAAACGAAGGCCCCAAAAAATCGGGACCTCCTATATACATATATACGTATTTGTAATTAATATTTTTAAAATTCTTCTAAATATCATTTTGGCCTAGTGGGATTCTTTCATAGAGAAGTTATATATATACTTCTTTTCCTAATTAGGAGATCGATTCTCCTTGGGCCTTTTTTTTTATATTTTTTACATTAGTTTAATTCTTAAAATCTTTTCGGATGTCACGCTAATAGGTCTTTCTAAAATTCAGAACTCATAAGGGCCCCCAACACTTTATAGTAATGCTATTATTTAATATGGAAAAGTTGGTTTGTATTTAAGCTAATAAATTATATTAATAAGTTAAGTTGTTAACCACAATCTTCTATTAAGGGTTAATCGTCTAAAGTTTAGGACTAATAATATGGGGTAAATGCTAAAATACCCATTTTGATAAGTAAAAAATAAAAAAATACTCATTTTGATAAGTAAAAAATAAAAAATACCCACTTAAAAATAAAAGATAAAAAATACCCACTTTTTACAATAGCATGATGAAATTGATCATGTGTTCATGTTATTCAAATTTAAAATAACTTGAATAACATGATCACATGATGAAATTCATCATGTTATTGTAAAAATAACATTATCACATGATGAAATTCATCATGTTATTGTAAAAAGTGGTATTTTTTATTTTTTATTTTTAAGTGGGTATTTTTTATTTTTATTTTATAAAAGTGGGTAATTTTACCTATTACCCCTAATAATATTGTCAGTCAACTTTGTTTTGTTTCCTCAAAATCTTAATCTTGATTAGTATATATGAGATTTGGTGTATTATATTTATAAAGATATCCAATAGAAAATATGAAAGTTGTTTTTGGTTTTTTATTTGATATAAATATTTTGAGAACTTTTAGATGATAATGATTTCAGTTCATCATAATTAGAAATTTTGAGGATCAATTAGATGTTTATTGACTTGATTTGTTTTAAGAGCTATAAAATTGTTAAGAGAAATATTGGATATAAAAATGAATACACCACTTGATGTATTAAATTATATAAAAAATTTAGATTAATTACTTAATTATTTCGTTGCATATAGAATATTAAATTAACTTTACCTATAATAGTTGATTCTGTAGAAAGAAGTTTTTCAAAATTAAAATTAATAAAATTATATTTTGCATCAACTAGGTCGCAATAAATATTGAATGGATAAGTATTATATATTGAAAGTAATTTGTTAGATAATTTTGACTACAAAAATTTATAAAGTACATTTGCAGTCGAAAAGTAAGAAAAATAAAATAATATTAAGAAAAAAGTTTTATATATAATGTATTTTTAGATAATATTTTTTTTAATATTTCGCCTCAGGCCTCCCATTTTCTTTATCCGGCCCTGGTTTTCATATAGGTTTCATTAGTGAAAACACAACTGTGTACAAACGTAAATCGGTGTATTTTGTACTCTCTCCATGCCACTAAAGTTGGTAATTTTTAGTCAAATACCCTCTGCTTCCTCTGTTTCACTAAAGTAGACATATTTTGACTAAATCTTTTCGTCCCTCTAAACTAGATTTATTTTGACCAAATATATAGTTTGTTTAAAATAGACCTACTTTAATAGGATTAGAGAGTATAATTTTAGTGAAAAGAATGGTGCGAAACTTTTTTCCATTTTAATTAAGTTTCTGTTGGTGCTACTCATGAACATGCTGGACTTAAAAAGTATTGACTTGTATCTTGAAGGATATGTTGGGACATTGGAGGCTCAAAGTGAGTGAGCCAGGAGAGGATTTATATGCCTATATTTCAGTTGAACATCCTAATTTTGGCAATAATTATTTTGTTGCCACTTTGAAAGCCAAGAGAGTCACCATTTCCTCCACCACACCAGATGATCTTGAAGCATTCTTCTGGCTCATACCCCACAAAGGTTCACTTATTTCATATTGGAATGTAAGTCATTTCTTCTTACATTGTATGTCTCATTTAATTAAAACATTCAAATATAAGTCATTTCTTATGCATTTTTATAATAGGGAAAAATACAGTTTCATAGTGGAACTATAAACATTTAAGTAAACTTATTTTCATTTTACGAGTTCCGTAATTTCAATCCCTCTATGTCAGATATATACCAACCAAATATTAGTCTAATTATGAACATTATGAACATACGAGGAGGGGTCAAGACAAATAAGTCATGACTAATCCTATATGACATAATCTTGAGATTATATCACGACCCTTGTTCATTCAACTAAATATTTCATAATAATTAATATAAAACCAAATAACAGATAATACATCCAACCCAACAACCCATAATATCATCACACATACACAATGTGTACTTTGTACACCCTATAAAAAATGCATATAGTATGTATGAGTTCATGTGGAAAACGAGATGTAATATAAAATTAAGTGAATAGCGTAATAATTTGGCATTATATACTTGAATTTTTTGGTTTGGTGTGTATGTGAAGGGTGCAAAGCTTTGGTGGAAAAATGCTCATTTCTATGAACATCCAAGGAAAGAGAATCCAAAGTACAGGGAAGATTCTCTAAAACGGAATAAAAACAAGATTCAACTCTGCCCTATATTTGGAGGTAATATTAATGAAGCCAACCACGTCGCTGGAGATGAAAGAATCAATATTGATCGCTGCTTCATGTGGAAAGATGCTCCATGGCCATGGTCATACCTAATTGCACCAAAATCCTCATCTACCTAGAAATATTATGTATGGAATAAAGAAAAAGTTTTTAAAATAATAGCTATGCTACGATCATTTTAGTGTAATAGGATTGAATGTTTCCAAATACCGAAATTAAGTTTCTTGGATGTTATTATATAAATATCTCTCTGTATTGTGTGTGATTAAGGGTGATTGTTTGGTGTTCCTTAGTTTCATGTTTGTCAATATAAATAATTTAAGTCATCATTATATTTATAGTGAGATAATCGTACATTAATTAGTTCTAATATTCACATATGTCTACATATAAGTCGAGTTTTAACCTGATAGAAGACATCACAGAAAAGTCACGCACATAATAGATTATTAATAAGAAAGAAATAAATGGGAGTCATCCATGTTGATTTCTTTTATTTTCTTTTCATTTTTTTTTATAAAATTATCATTTTCATCTCAAAAATGTGATCATATTTTTTTTTATTGAAATGTTTCATTAAAAGTGATCGATTTTCGAAAAAGATGTCTTTAAATCAATTATCTTCACTTTTTTAAAACACTCAAAATATTATTTTTAAAATTTTTGTGTTATATCCCTTGTGAACACATGGGGAGAGTACATATTATCTCTGATCTGGAATAATACCAGCTCTACTCGTCTGGTCTGGCAAGCAGATGTAAACACGTGGTCTGGAGAGACATGCGAGACACACTCTTCTTTGCACTTGACATTTTGTTAGAGGCCGTACCTAACACGTGCAGTATAACTAACTCGTAGCTGGATATTCTTTGGTACTATTTATGGACCACTGTGACATCATCCGCCCTCATTTGAGAGGATATTGAAGTAGTACTATTGATCACACTATTTATGACACAAAAATATGTGTCGTAATAAAAAAAAAAACAGAGTATTGTATCTACAAAGACTGATAATTGAAAACACACTAATTAAATAACATAAATATCTAATTATTATCTAGGAAACAAATAATGAATATGTATTTTAATAATTAATTTAGGCTGACAAACCATTAGTTCAATCGTTTTACGTTGTCAGAGGTCCATCAACGCTCTATTCAGGCTGACAAACAATTACTTCATCGTCCACCACGAGAACACAATTCTCCTACTCCAACTATTCCCTACCTCGCCCTGCTTGAAGGCGCATCCAGTTTCAATACATCCTCATAATCATATTTCCAGAGCACCTCCTGCAACACGATCCGTATTCATAACCCTTTTTATTGCTTTTATTGTGGTGAACATAATAATTGTATATTTGAGTTTTGTTTGCCACTTGTTCGTTTTGTTTCTCCTCTTAACCAATTAATCAGTAATGAAGAGTTCATTCTTTATGCATATTTACTTGATGCTACTTAATTTTGTGTATGGTAGCACAAGGCCAGTAATCATGCTACAATGTAGTTTTCTCATTGCGCGTGCTTCATCTGATGACTAGTTGCGCTCATATGTGTTCCATTCCACTTGCATAATAGGAGAAAAAGTTTGTTCATTAATAATTGACTTGGATAGTTGTGAGAATATGACTTTTGAATATCTTTGGGTTTGTCCGTTGAGGTAGATCTAAAATCGTATTAACTTTCTGTTGGGAACCCCGTGTAATAGTTTTGATGATGGTTATCGAAACACACACTTAGACTTTACTTAATTACTTTTACCAGCACATAACGTAGTGTGTTCTATGTATGGAGTTGATCTGTTTTGTAAGGATGTTAAGATCTTTGTTAAGATCTGTCTATAGGAGATCAACATAGACTTAAGTTTTAATTCTTAATTAGTTTACATATTACAATGTAAAGGAATAGAACGTAAGTCACGTTCTGGTCCTATCCTACTCTGTACTAGACTTAGAATAGAGAAGATGCTGAATTGTAAAGAAGCAGAACATGAGTCATGTTTTGTATCTATAGAGCATGATGGTAAATCGACTGGAAGCTAGAATCTAGAACAAACAAGCATAAGAGATTCAATAAAGACAGAAGGAATTTTAGCCAACAACAAAAAGAAAAACCTAACCAGTTTGACTAGGTAAAGTCAACGAATATTCCAAGAGTTAATCTTGATGATGTCACCTGTTTTGGTTGTAACAGGAAAGGTCACTTCAAGAGTGACTGTCCAGAATAGAGCCAAACAGAACGAGAAGAGCTCAGAGCCAAGCGGTTTAGAAAGCTCAAGGAGCAGAGGAAAGCCACGATAGCTGAAGAGAATGTAGCATGTTCCAGCGGGAACTTCTCTGATTCTTCATCAGATAACGACGAGGCTCTTTGTGCTCAAGAAATCGTTGTAGAAGTAGATGGAGAATGCTACGCCGGGATGGAAAACGGATTAGATCAATCCGAGGTAAACCTACGTTCATCTAATTCATCTAACTTACATATATATGATTCTGCTAGAGAAAAAGCCACAAATCAAGAAAGTGAAGATGAAGAAAATGATGATGGAGAACCCCCTGAAAGATTGTAAAGGACTTCGAGAAATGCTTGAGAGTCTACAAAACAGAAATGAGTTTTTGAAAGCAAGCTTCACACAGATGAAGGAAATCAAGAAAACTTTCACAAAACGTGAAATTGATCTGTTCAAACAAGTCACAGAAAAGGATAAGGAGATCACGAGCTTAAACGCTAAAATCAACGATCTTCTAGCAAGATATGCTGCACTAGCGAAGAAGGATGAGGAAGAAAAGAAGTACATAAACAAATTCCATAGAAATGGCGATATGATGAGAGAATACATCGTCGAAAAATACCGAAAGACTGACATGAGAGGCATAGGTTGAACAGAAGATAAGCCATACAACAAACTGGAATTTGTAAAGGCTCAAGGGAAGGAAAAAGGCAAAAAGACAGAACAAAACCGGAAGGCCCTACCCAATCAGATCGTGAAGTTACAGAATTCAGCCAAACGGCCCCAAGCTATCCTTATTAAGTAGAACACCAGGAGACAGACAGAACCTGTACAATTTTCAATTGGAACCGACTACATCGAGTAAAATGGTCCAACGGTAATCTTTGGAGGAAACACCAAAGTCTACACAAAAGGTTATGGAGACCTCATAGTTGGTAAGACCACGGTAAACAATGTTCAATCTGTAGATGGTCTTAAACACAACCTGTTTTCTGTGCATCTGGAAAACAAATTATCTTTACAACTAACATGTGTGTGATTAAAGATGAGGAAGGAGCTACACTCCTTATCAGAATTTTTCAGGACAAGTTGTATGTTGTTCAATAAGGTATAATGACTTAGAGAGAAAGAGGACATGAAAGGGAGACAAACCAGATAGAATAACCGACGACATACAGTTAATGAGAAAGCAAGTAGTAGACACAACATCAGCCCAAAAGGATTTCGGAACTTTCATGGCAAACAATAATTCTCTGGTTGTTTCAAAGAGATATTTATTCTTCTTTCAGCAACACCATTTTGAGTGGGTGTATCAACACAAGAGATTTGATGAAGGATACCACTAGACGTTATATAAGAGTGAAATGAAGCAGATAAATATTCCTTAGCATTATCATTTCTCAATATTTTGACAGACACATGAAATTGAGTCTAAATTTCAGCACATAAGGCAGAAAAATGAGTAAACAACTTAGAACGATTTTTCATCAAATAAAGTCATGTCATACGGGAGTGATCATACACAAAAGTAACAAAATACTGATAACCTATTTTTGAAATAACAGGACACATATCCCAAACATCGGGATGAACCCACTCAAAAGGAGCATTGGCTCGTTTATTGACTCGAGTACTCAAATTAACACGATGATATTTAGCAAACTGACACGACTCACAATCTAAAGATGATAACCCAGAAAATTGAGGACACAATTTCTTTAACAAAGGAAAAATGGATAACCCAATCGACAATGTGCATCTATAGGAGTGACAACTCCGGCACAAGCAACAGATGAAGATGGTTGCGTATCAAGGATGTAGAGGCCACCTGATTCATGTCCTTTACCGATAATTCGCTTCGTCGTAAGATCTTGAAGAAAACAATAATCGGGAAAGAATGAGAAACTACAATTCATATTACGTGTAAGCTTGCTAATAGATAACAAATTAAAAGAGAGTCGAGGTAGACTAAGAACGGAAGATAAAAACATGGAAGGGGTTGGGTAAACACTTCCAGATCAATAAACAACGAATTGTGAACCATCAGCAAGGGTTACTGAATTTATATTTTGATGTGATACAAATGATGAAAACAAACTAGAATTACCTGTCATATTATCTGTAGCACCCGAAACAATGACCCATTTTGTTGATGACGAAACAACATAAGCAGTAGGATTACCTAAATCAGCAACAGAAGTGGTAGGAGATGTTTGTTCCTGATACTGTAGGAAATTCGCATACTCCGTAGAAGAGAGAGTGATGGAGTCACTCGTATAGCCAGTGGTGTTGCAGACAAATCGAACTTCCATATATTTAGTTTGTGCATCGATATTGATATTTAATCAAAATAAATCTTATTAATCAGGGAAAACACCCAAATACACCAAATATTCAACAGATCTCGCACCGACACACGATGCAGATTGAAAATAGGTTGAGAAAATACTGAGACAGCGACAGAGTGGTGGCAGAATTGGAAGAAACGGGATAGTGAAGGCGATGGGCAGATGTTGTGATATGTCGGGCAGATGGCAAATGCTCGTGTGGGACACACGTGCTGACTATGGTCGCTGAAATCTCACCGCAAGTGCGCAGGAGTGTGGCACCGCTCCCTGGACAGGCGGTATCGTCCGCCGATGGCTTGAGGTTGTGGAATTGGCGCTCCACGAAACTGTTGCCGAATTGCACCTCTCACATCGGGCGGCGAGTCAGCCATTCACACGCCGATCAAGGCTGCTGGTGGGGTCGGAGGTGATGGCCCTTTCGACTTCGACACGTAATGGGTGACTGCACACTTTAACTGTGCAGAACCCTAATTCTTTCTAGAATTGAAAACCCTAATTTCAAAATTGGAAACCCTAATTTTCATAAAAATCTAGAACCTTGGATCTGATACCATGTTTTATTGTAGAATTAGAAAATAAAATCATGTATTAGTTAATGAGAAGGAGTACATATATATATATATATATATATATATATATATAAACTAATGTTATACTAAACAAAGTAATATGATTCCTAATAATAATAGTCATATACATCTTTTAACATAAATGAATGAATTGTAAAGAATAATATTAAATTTCGTCTCAATAGGAGTCCATAGCAGCAAACGAATTCAAAATCGGAGTTGAAATGAAGAAGAACGAGTCAAAACAAAATTCTTGCGCACGACTAACAAATTTGGCGTGTCGCGCGGATTTGTTATTTTGTGAGATTTTTCAACTTTATAATAACATTCATATTCATACTTCCGTATTCAATTCGAGATATAGTTTTAGAATAGCTTTATATTTATTTTCTAGAGGAAGATTCGCGATCACAGATTGACAATTAAAGATCAAGAATTCGACAACAGGGATTTATGTTTATTTTATTTTTTTCCAGTATTATTTTTATTATGAGTAGCTAAACACTTTTGTGATTCTATGGGTTTGTAAGACCTATTTCGATTGTTGAATTCGTAATATTAATTGACCATTATTATTCCATGCTAGTTATGTTTTTGATATTTTATCCGAAATTGAATTCATACCCGACCACACGAATGCATAATACATATTTCATCTTGAGTTCTAGCGGAGATAGGTGAAGTGCAAGAGACTATTCTTATTGTGCTTTTTGTAACTGGTTTATTCCTCTGAGACCTAGAAGAGATAGAGATTAAATTCGTCCACTACCATATACTGCCATATTTGGAGTATGTGGTTTTTATGCGTTCATTCACATGAATTAGGATTAAAATATGATGATTAGATTTAATAGGTGAATCCATTAAATGATTAAGTGTCCATACATTACACTTGAGATCCCCTTTTTATTATTTGATTTAGATTATTGTTTGCATGCCTTTTAGGCTATCTTTTTATTACTAAAACTCATTTAAATTAAAATCTACTAAAATGATAATTAAATGTCTGCGTGAATTAGTTAGTGTGTTTTCAATTATCAATCTGGATACTACATTTTACTTGCTCTATTATTAGACATATTTTTATGTTTAAAATTGTAGAATCATTATTGTCGTTTAATCCCGCATGGCATCATGACCTAGTTGACACATTGTTTGCAAGATTCAAGATTTTGTCTAGGCTACAGAGACAGCTTCAATATTTGAAGAGATTAAGGTATGATTGACTAGTGATCTCCATTGGTTCTTCTAAACTTTAACAACTCATTTGAATTATATTGGGATGCATCAAAATTAGGTATTGACTTACTAAAAACTACTTTTAAATTTAACGAATAAATATGCATCCTAGCTGAATAGTAATCAAGAAAAACTAATTAAATAAAAAATTAAACTGAAACTCCGGAGATATGATGAAAGAAGAAAATGTAAAAAGAAACTTACTTGTAGCTTCAGTAGTTTTGATGATGAACAAATTTAATTATTGAATATTAGATCACACGTGATCTAAATAAAGAAGAACAAAGAATCAGATAACCCATATTATGATCAAACTCTAAATCCTTTTTACTTGAGCAGATGACTAATCTTTTCATGCATGCATCACGAATATTATATATCCACCACAATATTTATCGAAATATGTAAATTAAAATTATTATGTGATCCTAGAGGTGACCAAAAAGATTGAATCGTGTCTACCGACCCATTCCAATTTGAATCGCAACACTGTCAAAATTCTTCAGGTTTAAATTACGATTATAAATTATATTTTTTATTTTTGAAAATATTTACAAATATATACGCACAATTGTGCTATTTTTTTCTTATTTCCTTAATGTTACTAATATTGTGAGGTTTTGAAACAACATT
Organism: Leonotis leonurus; assembly: GCA_026898415.1. Classification (NCBI taxonomy): domain Eukaryota; kingdom Viridiplantae; phylum Streptophyta; class Magnoliopsida; order Lamiales; family Lamiaceae; genus Leonotis; species Leonotis leonurus. Next base: position 785,091 of record JAPKLX010000125.1, read on the forward strand.
TCATAAATAATTTTATTGTAAAATACTCAATATATCATGCCTACAACTTACCATACATATTCAAACAAAATAATTCCGTTTTAGAATAGAAAATTACTGGAACCGAAATCAACAGTCCCAATGTAAAATCGAAATTGAGATAGGGATGGTCTTCGATCTGACTATGTGAAACTGAGAAATTCTGAACCGAACCGTAGTCATTTCTCCGCATATTTAAAACGAAGGGAAATTTATAGTTACTTCTCCGCATAATTAAAACGAAGGGAAATTTATAGTTACGTACGTAGCTTCCCCTTTCATGGATATATCCCAGGAGAAAACAAGTCATATACAAGCGCAGATGATTTTTGTAACCTCTCAAAACGAGAGATCTAGATAGAGAAAGAACCTAGACATATACTTAGATATGCAATTAATACTTTAAAAAAGATACTCCATATTAGGTAAGAAAAAGACACCCGAAGATGTCATTTATTTTCTAGTGCAATAGGACATTTGAAACTAAAGTTGTTTGATGTCACAAATTAGAATAGGAGACCGATGAAATGGAATAAATTAGTAATAAAATGAAGTAGAAAATAGAATGTGAGTTGAAATGGAATGGAAACTGAATATTAGAAGCTCCGAATTTTTTATAATAAAAAATTTCTTTTAAATAAATATTAACATAACTACCGAAGTCAAAAGGAGGAAAGACACAAATATTGACAGAATATGTATATAATTGTAGAACAGATAATCCCAACCTCTTCTGACCAACTTAGAAATTAAAAAAAGTATATACGTATTAATTTCACAAGCCAATACTTTGTCAAATCGCTTCAACGACCTCATCACATAAAAATACAGAAATTAGGCATAAATGAATAAATTAATTAATCAAAAACACTTGAACATTATGAATATTAAAACAATCCTACAAAACACAAATCCAAAATAACATATAGAATATTCTAGACAAATCCATCATCATTGATCCCTAAACTCCTTCACACCAACACACACTCATTAGAAAATATACTTTTTTTTAAAAAGAAAAAACTAAAAATCAATGTCGGAATAAACCACATAAAGCTTGTACTCAAGCACACCATAATTGGTAACAGCATCGAAAGAGTAAGTGCTGGTGACCGCATACCCACGCGCCAGCCGGAAAACGCCTGTGCCGCCTATGACAGGTAGCTCACGCGCCGGAAGCATGACCTCGTTCCTTCCGGCGATGCTGATGGTACTCCCGTTGTACTTTCCGGCGGCGAAGACGAAGTTAAGGTTGATGGCGACGGCGCTCACCACCAAGTCCGCCGACGTCGTCATGCCCTGCACTCTTCCGAGCGCCGCTGAATTTATGTCCGGAGCCGTCGTTACGAGATCGTCAACAACTCGGACGCCTCCGAACCCCGTCCGCGATGTGGCAGTGATGGAGGCGTTGGCGACGGTGAATACCGTGGCCCTCGGGCTTCCGGCGCGGAAGTCATGCACGTAGACAAGAAGCTTCGCCACTTTTTCTTTGCCTAGGTGTCTTGCACTTGTGTTTGGTGTAAATATTAAAAATAAATAAAAGATTATGGAAAAAATTGGTGTGGTTAGCTTCTCCATATTATGCAATATTTTGATTGTATCGACAGATGTAAAACAAATGTAATTTGTAGAATTCCTTTATAGAGGATAGATAGATAGATAGAAAATATATAAAAGGTGGAAAGTGTAATTGAAATTGTGGAATTTTTTGGTGTATTTATAGATGGGGGGTTTAGGGAGATGATTAATGAATGAGATTATATTAATTTTTTTATTCGAAATAAATTAACTTAAAGTAACTTCACATTGATGATTAATGACTCCGCGTAGTTGTGAATTTTGATGATGTAGAAATGATCAAAGTTTGATTTAGCATAAGCATTGACATTGTTATGAAACTGCCATATGTGTATAAAGCAATAATATATACACATGCACACGATAATTAAATATGTATATTTTAATAAGCAAGTAGCCAGATTAGTTCAAAGGAAATGATTGACTGTAAAATAAGTGAAATAAATCGTCCCTGTAAAATAGCAAAAATATTAAGGACGTCAAAATAGTTTATATTTTCACATAATATTAATTTTATAATGTGTTTTAGTTTTAATGAATATATGTATGATTGAATTTTGAGTCTCACTTAATATATATATTATTTTAAATTAAGTTAATTTAAAATCTACTTAGTAAAGTTAATATATTGTTTTAAATCTAATTGTGTGATGTGAGTCCATTTGTTATAAACATAAAATTTTAAAATCTAAACCATTTTCATAGCTAGACATAAGAAAAAAACATAAAATATTTGCGTGAATGAGGAGAGTAATATTTTAAATGGATTTTTTTTTATTTATTTCTAGTCAATTCTGATGCTGATCAATATAATAAGATATATGGATATCATAAAATTAATTTTCGAAAATAAACTTACATAATCTCGACATTTCAAGATTAATATATTTCGAAAATATGTACTATAAAAAACATTGATCAATATTGCATTTGAAAAAACAAATTAAATGTTGTACTCTGCTCATTAGATCATTATGATGAGTACACACAGTTTATGTTTCTTGTATTCCAAGTTTCTCTTACAGTAAATAGATAGGTCTCTCTGATTGTTGTAAAATATTTTCTTTTGAAGAATGTAAAAGTTTAATATGAATTAAAAATTAATATTGCATTCTTACATATGCCTCAGCCTGCACCAGAAAGCACTTGCGTTTCTAACAAATCAATAAAATATTGAAATTATTAACTAACAACTTAACAACCAGAAATAAAAGAGTTATAAAACTATTGCTTAGTGCATGCATGACTTCTTCATTTCTTTAGGACGCCGCCGGAGAAGGTGAATCATATTTTATAAATCTTGTCAAAGAAACTTTAGTGGTTGTTTCACAAATATCTTTTCAAAATTAAATATTTCAAAAGGTTTTCCTAAGTCTATTAATTTTTCTTGTATAACTTTGAACATATCTTATAACATTGACTTATTCATAAGTTGTTAGGGCATCTAAAGCTCTAATTTTCGGGTTCGTGTTGACTTTTTTGTAGTCTTTTAAAAAAATTAAATAAACACGGTGTAATTTTGGGAGTCCCATAAAAATTTCTACACAATGGGCTTTCGGTCCGGCTTTATGGATTTAATTTAGGATTAATGTCTATAAGGTCCACTTAAGTAAACTTGTAGTCAAATAAAACCACCTTTTTTTCTCATTGACATATAGGTCCATTCTAATACACTTTTGTTCAATTAAACCCAAAATATTGATGTGGTTTCACGTTTTTAACCTTAGTGTATTAATTATATTTTTTAATTTTTTATTTATGGGAATATCAATAATGGTTTAAGAAAATCACATGCGAATCAGTTTTTGCATGATTCGCCGTCCATTATTCCTTTTTTTCAGAGATTTCTTCTTCTATATTTCATCGTTTGATGCTGGGTTGATTGTTACTACATTTTTCAGATTCAATTGCCTATTTTTTCTGTTCTAATTTTCATTTTTTTGTTTCGACGGTTTCTACGTTTTCATCATCCGTTCTTCCTTGTTCCGAATTTTTGTTTCCTAATGGATTGCAGTTTCTCATTGTTGATTAAGTATAGAGAGGAGACGTTGGTTGTCAACAATTCACAAGTTTCAAGTTTCAATGATCTGCTTTCCGCTGTTTTATCGAATTGGTGTGATATCAACGTTGGTTCGGTTTCGTTTTTTTACAGAATGGATGGGCATGATCGATGTTGTTTGAAGTCAGAATCAGATTTTGGGAATATGTGTATGATTATTGGTTCGGTTGGGTTGAAATTTGTGAATGTTGATGTGCTTGAATTTGAAAATTCTTTGGTTAGTGATAATACATCTGTGGTTTGTTTAGAAACAACTGATGGTTTGACTCATTCTACTCTTGACGATGATTCAGATTATGATGATTTTACTTACGATATATGTCCTGCGAACAAGGAAAAGGCTTTATTATCGGATGGTTGGTGCGATCTTATTAGATTTGTGGGACAAAAGTTTGAGAGTGTTGTTGAATTTAGGAATTGTCTCGTGAAGTATTCATCGCATGGTGGATTTGGTTATGAATTTATGAGAAATGAGCCAAAGAGAGTGCACGTGGTATGCGCTAAAAAATTTGTTGTTGGGTGCGGGTGGTTTGTGAGGGGTTCTGTTTATTCTGTGGATGAATGCTTTTATATTAGAGAGTTGAATAATGTTCATTCTTGTGAGTTGTCGTCATCGTTTGTTAACACTTCGAGAATTGGTGTGAAGTTGTTGTGTGATCTTGCTTTGGAGAATGTTCGTAAGAAAGCGACGTTTTCTCCATGTGAGCTTCGGCAAGTTATGTTGGATCTATATGGTTTTGACATTTCTTATCAAAGGGCTAGACGAGCTATAGAGAAGGCTCGAGATTCTGTGTATGGTAACTTCAAGGATTCATTTCATGATCTTGGTTGGTATGTTGATGCTATTGGGAGAACAGATCCTGGTAGTCACGTGCAGCTGGTGGTTCATCCGCTTACGAAACAGTTTCAATCGTTGTTTGTTTCTTTTGGTCCATGTATTGATGGTTTTAAATCGTGCCGTCAGATGCTTTTCCTGGATGGCACTTTTATGAAATCAAGGTTCAAGGGGACTCTTTTAGCTGCAACTAGCAAGGATGCAAATAATGGTACGTTTTTATAGTGTTAGGCTAATTTTACACTGTGTTGTTTGGTGGTTTTGTTTTTTAAATGAATGGTTCATTAGTGGTATGCTAACGGTTCTCCTTCTTTATCTGTATGGTTCTGTTTTATTTATTTGATGGCATGAATTTGTTTTTGACCTTTATGTTTCTATGGTTCATTTTTTTTGTCTTAGTGGTTTCACATGTCTATGTTATTGGTTTGCATGTTTTATTCTTATGGTTTTTATTATATTCTGATGCGGGTTTTTTATATTATTTAAATGGTTTATCTTTTTGACCTAATGGTTCAATATATTTCTGCTGGTGGTTCTATTGTTCTATGCGCATGGTTTTCATTTATTATGTTGATGGTCTGTTTTTTGATGTGATATTCTGTAGGTCTTTTCCCAGTTGCATTTGGATTTGTTTTGGCTGAGAACAAAGAGAATTGGTTGTGGTTTTTGATTGAATTAAAGAAGATTATCGGTAGTCATGTGATATTTGTTACGGATCGTAATATAGGTCTGTTGGAGTCCCTTGATGATGTGTTTGCTGGGCAACACCATTTTTACTGTCTGCAGCATTTGAAGAATAACTTGCTGGATGCTATGAGTTCGAAGGTTTTCTGTAATAGTAAGCGTGAGAGGTTGTGTTACCTGTTGTTGAAGATGGAAAAGGCTCCTAACAAGAGGTTATTTGATCAGTTTTTGACAATGTTTGAGAGTGAAGGCAGCAATGTTTGTAAGTCATTCCTGAGTGACATTCCTTATGAGAAGTGGGCAATTTCATATTCTCCCGTTATGCGTTTTGGCGAGATGACATCGAATGCCTCTGAATCTTTGAACAATTGTTTGATGGAAGCAAGAGGATTACCTGTTACGCATTCGGTTGATTGTGTTCGTAAGAAGTTGATGGATTGGTTTGTTGAAAGGGCACAGAGTTCTGCTAAATGGGAGGGTCATTTGTGTCCTAAGTTTGAGAAAAAATGGCAAAAGTATATGAGGCTTAGTGCCAATTGGAATGTTCGTGTGAGGGATCCTTCTAACACTCAGTTTGAAGTTTATGCAACACCTAGTGTTGCAGTTGATATTTCACAGAAAACTTGTACATGCTGTATTTGGCAAACAAGAGCGTTCCCTTGTGTTCATGTTGCGGCAGTGGTTCGTCGTTTTGGTATTTCTTTGACAGATATTGTTGACCCCTTACTTACTGTTGATATGTATAAGCAAACTTATTCTGGTTGTATTGGTGTGCTTCCATTGAGTGAGAGGGTTGAGTGTTCGGGATCAAGTAGTCATGGCGAGATTTTACCCCCGAACATGAAGAGACTTGCAGGTCGACCACGTAAAAGGCGAATCAAGTCAAGGGGTGAGGAGACGAAGTTGATTAAGTGCGGCAGGTGTGGAAAAATGGGTCATCACAACAGAAAGTCTTGTAGGGAGGCTGTTAATTATTAGATAGATATTTCCATTTTTATTTGTTTTTCATACGAGATGGTTTCTTTTGTATATGTTACTGGTTTACGTTTTACTCACTAATGGTTTAGTTATTTTCAGTTGATGGTTTTTTATTGATTTATGCAGTTTTGAACTTAACTTTATTTTTGAACCATATGCACATAATCTTAAAACCATTATTTTTGTTTGCTTATATTTAGATTTGTTTTTCATACGAGATGATTTATTTTTTATATGTTACTGGTTTACTTTGTACTCACTGATGGTTTAGTTATCTTCAGTTGATGGTTGTGTGTTGATTTATGCAGTTTGGAACTTAACTTTATTATTCTATCTAGATTATGCAAAAACCAGAATAAGCTAACAAGAGAACCACCAAGAGGAATTTTTAAACCATATGCACATAATCTTAAGACCATCATTGTTCCTATGTAAAACCACAAATACTACTAATTAATGTTTTAAAACAGAAATTTGCAAAGTGTACCAACATTTTTACAATCAGATGTTGAATATTCTAAATCATGTTCTTGATATGACTACTGCCCTCTTGTCAATTCATCTTCAATGAAGATTTGAAGTATTTTAGCTCTGTATTTTGCAGCTGTTTCTGTGTCGAGGAGGACTGGTTTCAGTTGAGGTAGATTCTTTATCATTTTGTTGATCATGACACAGACAATTATGCCACAGTCGTCGCTCATGATTTCTTGCTTTGGGCTTGGCTCTGAGGTGTACTGTCTTTTGTAGTCTGGCTTCGTCAGTGGCATGTCCAAGTGACGAAACCGTGTTTTGATTATATGCTCTATGAGGTCAATCTGTTAATAAAACCACACAACCATTATAAGATTTTTTGGATACCATTCGATTTTGTTTTTGAACCACCAGTTGAATGTTTTTAAACCAATGTTTTAAAGCATGTTGTGCTTACCAGAATTGTAGACCTCTCGAAATGCATGTCCTTTTCACCCTTTTGATACTGAATTGAGTTGTAGTGGGCCCATTTGCAGATGCTTACATCAAATGTAAGCAAGGTGAAGTGTTCCAGATTGCCATCGGAGATAGATCCCGGACCAGTGGTTGCCATGGGAAAGATCATGAGTTTTTGTTGTAGGGCTTCACCTATCCTGCTGTCGACCTCTTGTTCCATCATTGCCTTGTATTGTTCGCTTTGTTCACAACGTGCGACATATAGCTGCATTTATTTGTTGTATTAGTTTTATAGCTAATTCATTTTAATAATCAAATTTTGCATTCATACTTACCCAGCTTAATGTTGGGAAAACGTAGGTCGATTTTTCAGGATGCCTCTCTCCGATTATTTGAGCCCAGCTGTCGATGTTCTGTGTTTTTGGTCACATTTTTAGGGTTAGTATTTTTAATTTATTTTTAAAAAAAATGAGTTCTTACCTCTTCATTCCTTCTAGGAGTTCGATAGCGTTCGCCACCGTTAACAGTTGTGTGTCAGCCCTTTTCCAGATTGCTTCCCTGCAAAACCAATTTAACAGTAGTTAAGCAAGTGTAAATGTTTTGAACCATCTATGGTAATATTATAAACCATCTACTTTTTATGTTGAACCATCTGTATAATTTTTATGAACCATCTGTATAATTTTATGAGCCATCAGTATAAATTAAACTGTATATCATTACGTACCCGATTCCTCCATCATTGTACTTTTTGATGATGTAATCATATTCTTTCTGAGGTAGGTTCTTGTATCCTGGACAAGTTTTGTCGAAGATGATATCGGCCCTTCTTTGTACGGCAGCTGTCGTTTTCTCCTCATTCTTATCAGCTGCCTTCTCTTCTTGAGATTCTTGATTCTTTCCTTGTCCCCTTCCTCTTCCTCTTCCTCGTCCTCTACCTCTACCTCGTGTTTCTGGTTTCTCTCCTGTTCCTTGTTTATCTTCAGTAGGTGTGTGCAGCTTCTTCTGTTTTCTGTCCATGCGTTCCATAATTCTTTTTGCAAGGGAGGATGGCTCAGTTTGTTGAGTGTTTGGGGCTTCTTTTGTTGTGGCTTTTGGGGCCTCCTTGTTCGTTGCTTCACTGGTTTTTGTTTCCGGTGCTTTCGGTTTGCCAGTCGTCTTTGTGGCCTTAATTTCTGGAGCTTTCGGCGTCTCTGGCATCTTTCTCTTCAAGCTCTCAATCTCTGCTATCAACTTTTGGATGGTGTGTTCTTTTTCACCCAGTTTATCCAGCATTTCATTCTTCAGGGCATCCAGTTCTTGTTTGAGTGATCTGATCACGATGTCTTTCTCAACGATTTTTGCACTCTTTTCGGCGCTTGTTGACATGACAACTTGTGATGCAGTAGGTTCGATGCTCTGCAGTCTTTCAACCTCCACTCTCAGAATGTTGTTTTCTTCAGCCACTTTCTTTAAATCTTCAGTTAACTGTGCCACCTTGTTTTGTAGTTTGTCACGTTCTGCAATTAATGAAGCCAGTTGGTTGTCCGATTTCTCCATATTTGCAGCCGATATGTGGATTGACTGTTGAACGAACGGATGTGCCATATAGTTGATGTCATCGACATTATATCTAGGCTCTTCGTTGTGTGTGTGTCCTTTTAATTCCTCAAGCCTTCTCTTTTCATTCTCCGCAGCAGTGATGTTGTTGATAAGTTTCTGTATTCATTTTAATATAGAAAAATGAATGAACCACAAATAGAGATTTAGTAATATCCATATCATCAAACATAATCAACCAGCAGGACATATGTAACGAACCATCTATATACATGAAATGATCCAGTACTACATACATAATGAACCAATTGGTTTGATTTCCTAACCCACTATATTAGACATATTAAACCATCATCATATAATGAATCAACCAGTTATATGTATCACAGTGAACCATCAGCACGGTGAGAATGAACTATATAATTTGATATCCTGAACCATTACATTAGATATATAGAACCATCAGCAACTAGGTAATGGACTATGTATATTATTGTCCTAAACCATATTATCAGACATATTGAACCATCAGTACATAACTATTAAACCACTTATTGTAATATGCTAAACCACTACTCCAGGTATTTTTGAAATATGAAAACCACATTTTAGGACTGTTTTAAACCACATTTTTTTTGGACTTACGAATCTCAGGTTGAACTTGGGAGCATCCAATGTCCCCAGTTTCAGCAACGGTGTCAGCTGTCTAAGATCCCATTTGAGGAACCTTGGGAAAGCATCTTTATCCACTGGTTTCAGCATATCAGTTTTCTCACATAACAAATACTGCATACAGTAAACGAAATTTGTAAGTTTATCATATTAATTGGTTAAATAAATAAAATTTATTTAAGATGTTGGACAGACACTTACTGGTAGAATCATCAGGCATTTGTCCAGTTTTTCCTGTCCAAATTTGAGGCTTTTGAAAACCTGTTCGACTATGTGTGCAGACCAATTATATTTTGACAATGTTGTCAGATCCTTCACTGTCTCGGTATATGCCCATGGCAGATAGTTGTTATTTGGTACCACGAAGAATGTACACAGCATGTCGAGCGTTACCAACGCAGGAACCTCCTCCACAGTCTTTGCACTTGTGTCATTTATCCGCTCGACAATTTTCGTCTTCAAGAGTGTTTTGGATAGCCTATAATTGGGGTTGTTCTTTTCTTAGTTCAGTTTCTCCGGAAAACAACTCTTGAAGAAATCGGTTGTGTGGTACTCCTCTACATTCAGAAGAATTGGTAGATCTCCTGAAACGACACCAAATATCAGCTCTGGGGCAGATTCATCAAGCGTCATCACAGTATTTCCCACAACAAATTCGTTGTGGTTCTTGTCATAGCATTTGACAATAGTGAGTAGATCTGCATCAATTTTTTGGCAGTGGTTCAGGTTTAGTGAACCACTAAGCATCGCCTGAATGAATAATGAAAATGGTGTGCGTTTGATGACTTTCATGTGACAGTCTTGGAGGTTCATTTGTTTGAGTTCACTTGGTAGAGAAGCAATTCGGCATTTGAAACCTGCATATATTTTTTTTGACCATTGTTAATCATGCGTAAATAATTCTCAATTGACTTGTCAAAAAGTGATGTGGTTTTTTGGTTATTACCTTTCGGTTCCTTTGCCATTTTTGATGTACTTGCTTCAGTTTTCCTTTTTTTGGTTTTTGATTGCTGGTGTTGTTCTACAGAAACATATGAATGTATTATTGTCAACTACATGTTTAAATTAGAAACCCATCTGAGCATGATCTGTATAACAATCAACACAGAACAAATGAATCACAACTAAGTGAGATTGGATCATTAGCACATATTAAATGACCCATCTAACCTGAACCAGCATACCATTACAGCAGGTCTAGATGACCATCAGAACATAATTAAAGAACCATGTCTGTTGAAGTTTTAAACCACTACTGTAGGCATAGTGAACCACCACTACATAAGTTATGAACCATTCAAGTATTGTATCCTAAACAGATACACATGTCATATTCAACCATCAACACATAACAAATGCACCATCTAGAATCACAATCTAAACCAATACACACGTAATAGTGAACCATCAACACATAACAAATGAACCATTTATGATGAAGCCTAAACTAATACACAGAGCTTAGTGAACCACCAAAATATAATTAATGAACCATTAGAACATAAGTAATGTATCATTTACTTTGAATCCCTTAACCTATGCATAAAGCCTAGTTAACCATCAGCATCAGAATAAATGAACCATCATCATAAACCATAATACCATCAAATCTAAACCATGAATTCATTTTTCCTTACCATAAGCCTCAAAATCGCTGTCATGTTGTTGTGCTGGATTTTCAACATTTCTTCTCTTCGTCATATTTCTGATTATCTACAATGGAAATTTGAAAACCACAATTAGATGTTAAAATATTGAAAACCACAATTGAATGCAAAATCATTCTTATTTTGGTTCGAACAAGCGTTAGTGATGGTTGCATGCAAGTCTATTTCAAAAATCATTTCATCATTGTTGAGAATCAACTATATCCATCAATTTTTTCAACAGTGATGGTTTCGGAAACCACAATTAAATAGATTATCGTTTAAGATTCAACAGTGATAGTTTCGGTAACCGCAAAATCATTTTGGTTTGTGTGTTTTCAACAAAATATCCAGTGATTTAGACAAAATGACGAACTCAAACTGTAATGTGAATTTTACCTTTTTACTGTTGATTTCGCCGGAGATTAATGGTGATTTTTGAACGGTGATTCAGTTCCTTATTGGCCCGACTGGTTTCTGGTTTCGCGATTGGCAGAGATCGTGGGAAGTGAGAGACGCGAGTAATGGGAAGTGGAGAGGCGCGAGTAATTGAAGTGAATTTTTGAATATTTACTGCAGCTAAAAAAATCCCTATTTATATGGGTGGTTTTTTGGTCCATCCACTTGTAATTTGAGGCTGTATGATAACAAGTTTCTTTGATGGTTTTTTTTGCCCAATATTTGGTCATAATGGACCGGCCCGTCTTTTTCCCTTTAATTTATAAACTTAAGTCTTTTTCTTCTTTTTTTCATCCAAAATAAAAATTACTAATATTAAAAAAATATATATACTCCCTTCGTCCCACTTATAATGACACAATTTTCTTTTTTATTTGTCCCATTAATCTTGGCTCATTTTCAAAAATAGGTTGATATTAGTCTAAATAATTACGACATAATCTTATTAACTTATATTTAATTAATTAAAATGTGGAATTTATAATCAAATATCTAAAATATTTAATTAATATAAATTTAAAAAAAGATTAAATATTTATTATTACATACTTAAAACTAATTGTATTAAACTCTGTGCTAAGAAAAAAATGTGTCATTATAAGTGAGACGGAGGGATTATTTAATAAAGAAGATGCTACTGCATTGATTATTAAACCAAACGCTCTAAATGATTATAGCTCATTTACTTTTTAATCAAGTACGCATTGAACTGTAATTGTGAAAAGATTAGAAGATCAGACCAAAAGAGGTGATAGCCCTCTTGCTAGATTCGTTTCCATAGTTCGATCCAAAGAAAGTGGGAGCACCCACTAAGTCCAAGTATTCCTCAATGAGCGATAGCGTACAAATACCGTGAGGGAAAGGTGAAAAGAATCCTATTTAGGGAGTGCAATAGAGAACTAGAGATCTGTTGCGAACAATCATTCGAAGAAGCGGAGCAACTCAAGCGAAAGTGATAGGAGAACAGCTCTTTGATTTAATCAAGGTTGAGTTAATCATTAGTCCATTTCTCATTAAAGGAATCTGATCATTACGAGTTGATTATTTGATACGAGTGGAAGAGCTCGTTTTGGTATCGGGTGTTTTCCCGTTTTCAGTCTCGATTCTCGTACTCATTGATTTATTAATGTCTTGATTTCTATCACTTATTGCCTTTGTTGTTCTATTTGATGCTTTAGTTTTCATATTTTCTTATCTCAGACAAAGAGTCAGAACTATTGAGGATCGAGAAGAGAAACGAGAGTGAAATGACACGTAAAGAGGACTAACAGCGCTCCAGGGTAGCGGTCGCTAGTCCTCTACTTTTCAAGAACCAAGCAGAAAGTGAGCCTAGCGACCGCTAGCCCCTAGCGGCCACCAGTTCACCATTCGGGAAGGGACCAGAACATGAGCCTAGCGACCGCTGGCTCGACGCACTGGAAACAAGTCAGAGTCTGGGGCTATCGAGCGCTGGCCCCTAACGAGCGCTAGCCCCAGAAGTCTTCTCCTGCAACAAAACGTGGCCGCTACCCCCTAGTGACCGTTGATTAGGCGGATTTTCTCCCCTATATAAAGTGTACTCGCGTGATTTTTAAGAGATATCATCATTCTAGGGTTTTGAAACAAGAGAGAAAACACAGTAGATAGTTTTAGTACTTCAAATTTCATACTCTGTTACTTTATTTCTCGTTGTGGATTCGATCGTGATTCAACTCGGAGACTATTTATATTGCATTATTTTCTCATTTAATTCGTGAGTTCTTATTTTTTTTCTCATTTTGCTTATCGCTTTTACTTTCTTGTGGCTTCCTTCTTGATTAAGTTTGAATTATTGCTTTCTTATTATATTATCCATGTTAATCAATCATGCGAAGCATGTCAAGATTTATTCCATTTAAATTCTCGTTCTTAGATTTAGGATATAATTGATTTCTTAATTCTCGCCTAGATAATTCGTTTCTTAATTCCATTAATTTCACTCGCCTAGGTAATTAATTAATTTAGATTAATAATCATTCAAACCACAATTATAGTATTTAGGATTTGATTGCTTTAGTTAAATAACGTAGATGAAGCCTTGTTTAGTCTTACTTGAGAATACGACTTGGGTTAGCTTATTAATCAATAATGACCTCGTTCTCTTGTGAGTACTTAATTAAATAAGTTGAAACAAATTTTTGGCGCCGTTGCCGGGGAAGGCTTTAGGCAGTTATTTGCGTTGCGTTTTATTTTCTATTTTTCTTTTATTTTCTTTTTGTTTATCATTTTTCTCCCTCAGGTGCGTTTGATCTTTTTGTTGGCTTTGTGTATGCTAGGCAGTTATTGGTGCCCTTTGTTGACAACATCAATAGAAGAGACGGTGTATTTGAGGAGCAATATCGGGACGTCTTCAACCTTGCCACTCTATTCAAAGAGAAACTGGTAGTCATGGCTGACGAAGTAGAAGCACCTAGGAAGCTAGGAGATTTTGCCATGCCCTCTTATGGAATCACAGCATCCGCTATCGTGCTCTCTGTTGCGGGGAGAAATTATGAGCTTAAGCACAACCACATCAACCTTCTGCCCTCATTCTACGGGTTAGCTAATGAAGACGCACTCCTCTTAATTAGGGAGTTTTGCACAGCAGTTCAGTCCATCCCACTTCAGACAATCAGCGAAGAAGAGCTCCTCAAGAAGTGTTTTCCATACTCGTTGAAGGACAGGGCGAAGTCGTGCCTTTCTCTTCCAGTGCGATCTCTACCCATATGGAAGGCTGTTAGCATTACATTCCTGCTCATGTACTACTTGAATCACAAGACACAACAGATTCAGCTTCAGATCATGCAGTTTGCTCAAGAACTTGACGAGCCTTTCCATGAGGCATTAGACAGATTCAGAGAGCTCCAGCAGTAGTGTCATCACCATCAGATTGTTCCTGAACTCCTCTGGCAGATCTTCTACAATGAGTTGCATCACACTTATTAGTTCATGGTGGATACAATAGCTAGAGGAAAAATATCTGACAAGAAAGCTGATGAAGCAGTAGAGATCTTCGAGACTTTAGCAGCCAACTTGCAGCAGAAAACCTCTCGCTCTAAGAGAGTAGAGATCAAGGAAATTAGAGCGAGTCCGAATTTAAAGAGGCAGATGGCTGATATGATGAGAGAGCTGCAAGAGTTGAAGATGAGCAAGACCCCTGCAGTGGCCAAGCACGAGCCGATGCTTGAACCGTGCCCAATTTGTGGAGATCCTATCCATGATGAAAACAACTTCAATAGAATGGCATATTTGACTTTTTAAGGAGAGGCGGAGATCTACGTGCTCGTCAGGGATATCCGCCATGTCAACCATTCGATCAACATCCTTTCCAGCAGACTTTAGGATGGAGAGCTCAGAATAGCTCTACATGGAAGGGACAGAGTCAGGGGCAGGGATCGAACTTTCCTCCCCGATGAGCACCTCCACAACAGTATTACCCACCTCAACATGGGTATTATCCGCCATCACAGCCATACTACCCACCTCAACATGTGTATTATCCGCCTCCACCACACTTTCAGCACCCGCCACCTAAGTTCCAGCCACCATTCCCACCTGCAGCACGAGCAACCGCACCACCCAAATCTTATCTAGAAGACAATCTAGCGGCTTTCATGCACGAAAGAAAGCTGGCAAGGGAGACTCAAGAGGCCACAATCAAATACCTCGAGAGTCAAGTGGGGCAGATCTCGGGAACTGTCAATCAAATGCAGTAGCAGCAACAACAATAGACATGGAAGATACCTGAGCAGGGACACTCACCACACTAGCTACAGTTCATTATTGTTCTACGTAGTGGGAATCAAGTGGATAAAAAAGTTGAGCTTCCGGAAGCTGAGGAGGATAAAGTGGCAGAGGAGAAGGGCATGAGAAAGAAAAGAAGCAAAAAAAACCCGTCATTCAGTTGCACAAGACAGCAAACCCATACAAGGCACTGATTCCCTTTTCGAGCAGGCTAAAAAATGAGAAGTTGGAGCGGCAATTTGCAGATTTCTACAAGATGCTTTCCCAGGTGCACGTTAATCTGCTACTGCTCGATGTCAGTCGCAATGTGTCGGCGTACCTCAAGTTCTTCAAGGAACTTGCCTCCAAGAAGAGAAGATTTCCTGACGACGAGTCGGTGATGGTATCCGAGGTAGCCAGCTCCATTATGCAGCAGCTTCTCCCACCAAAGCTGCGAGATCCAAGTAGTTTCATCGTCATTATCGCTTTAGGAAATGGTAAGACTGTGACAGGTATGTTTGATTTAGGTGTTGGTATCAATCTCATGCCTTACTCGATTTTTAAAGAATTAAACTTAGAAGAATTGAAACCCACTCGCATGAGCCTGCAGTTACCTGATCGTTCTATTAGGTAATCTAGAGGGATTATTGAGAATATTCTTGTTAGTGTTGGTGGTTTGATTGTGCCTATGGATTTCGTTGTGTTAGAGATAGATGATGTGCATGAGAATGGTCGTGATCATACCTTGTTGCTAGGTAGACCCTTTATGGCCACTACTAATACTTTGATTGATGTGAAGAATGAAAATAATCAGATGTCTGTGTTATGAGAGAAAGTTTCATTTTCGGTGCATAAGCACAAAGCTATGTCGTCTTGAATTCTATTGAGGATTATGCTTTCATTGATTCTATTGATGTCTTAGCCGAGATTTCTTTTGTACAGGATTACAGTGTGGAGGAGGTATTAGAGGGATCAGCTGACATGGAGGAACGGCTCAAATTGGAAGCTCAATTCGTGAAGCCACCTCCCTTGACACTGGCGAATCCACCTGCACCCGAGAAACTGGAGCTGAAGGAGCTCCCTAAGAATCTGAAGTACGTGTTCCTTGAGGAGAACAAGCAGAAGCTAGTGATCATCTCGGCTCATCTTACTGACGCCCAACAAACCCAATTGGTAACTGTGCTGAAAAAACATAAATTAGCCTTTGGATGGAGTTTGGCTAATATTCAAGGCATCAGCGATGTGCATGCATAAGATCCAGCTTGCCGATGATGCGATTCCTAAGAGGGATGGACATCGACGCCTCAACCTGGTCCTGATGGAGGTTGTGAAGAAATAGATCTTGAAGTTGTTGGCCGAAGGGATCATCTATCCGATCGCCACACTGAATGGGTTAGTCCAGTCCATGTCGTACCCAAGAAGGGAGGCATCACAATAACCATCAATGAGAAGAAGGAGCTTGTTCCCACTAGGCCTGTCACAGGATGGAAGATGTGTATCAACTATAGGAAGCTCAATGCGGCCACGAAAAAAGGATCATTTTCATCTTCCCTTCATTGATCAGATGTTAGATAAACTTGCTGGTAATGACTTATTTTATTTTCTTGATGGTTTATTAGGTTATTATCAAATTGCGATCGACCCGGAGGATCAGGCGAAGACTTCCTTTACTAGACCTTTTGGGACTTATGCCTTCCGAAGGATGCCGTTGGACTGTGTAATGCGTCATGTACCTTTTAAAGGTGTATGATGTCTATCTTTTCTGATATGATTAGTGATTTTTTTCGAGGTCTTTATGGATGATTTTTCTGTATTTGGATCCTCTTTTAATGATTGCCTTGATAAGATTGATCGAGTGCTTGATCATTGTGTTGAAAATTGTCTTACTTTGAGTTGGGAGAAAAGTTATTTTTAGTGCATAATGGTATTATTTTGGGACATGTAGTGTCGAGCAAGGGGATAGAGGTTGATAAGACTAATGTAGAGGTGATTGAAAAATTGCCTCCACCGACTGATGTTAAAGGAATTAGAAGTTTTTTGGGTCATGCTGATTATCGCCGATTTATAAAAGATTTTTCTAAGATCTGTCAACCCATATGTCGACTACTTGCTCAGGATACTCCTTTTGATTTTGATGCTGACTGTCTTGCTGCATTTGTCGCCAAATTTTTTCACTAAGTTCTCCGCGTATTTGCTTTGGCACACAAAATTCCTTCTTCCTTTTGTACGACTTGTAAACCGAGAAAGAAGTGAAGACTTCCAAACATGCTCATTGAGAATCTTTGAGACATATTTGAAACAAATTCAGAAACAAGCTCCTTAGACCGTGATCCGAATATTATGTCATCGACGTATATTTGAACAAGAAGTATCTTAGTTTGAGGTCGTTTATGTTCAAAGTTTAGTTAGAATAGAAACTATGACAGAGACGGTTTTTTTACTCAATGAAGATTGATCCAATGCAAACAAACATTTAATTCGGCAAATACTTGCCTTGGTATTGGCACATTTAAGCCAACCCAATTTCACTATAAATGGAAGATCAGAGATACAAAGAAGTCTCTACTTCTAACTCACTCATCTCTCTTCTATTCTATAGTTCCCGAAAAATTTAACCCAAATAACCCCAAAGAGTAATCGATTAATAGGGAATCGAAGTATTACTCTTTGTATTACAAAAACGCTCACCAATACAGAACTTATCTAATGATGAAATAATGTATCTATGCGCTCAATCTAACTTATGAATAACTCTCAAACTATCTTTTGAATGCGTACTTTCTCCAAGCATTGACGTTACTCTTTTATAGCCTTCAAATCCTATCTCCAAGATTGTAGCAACCGCCTAATCTTATCTCCAAGATTATAACAATTGTGCGGTGGAAGGAGGTTGGTTGGTTCCACAAAATTCGCCTTTTGAGTATATCTTTTTCTACGTCCATGTATTTCTCAACTGCTTTGTTCGTCCTTTACAAGTAGAACAGGAACTTGTCTAGTGTTTTGATACACCATTTTATCTCATAATATATATATATATAGAGTATGTTCACTTTACAAATATAATCTTAATAATGTTTATAAAATAATATTATTTATAACAAGAATATATATTGCACAACTGATAATCCCAACCTCTTCTAACCAACTTAGAAATTAAAAAAAAAAATTATATACGTATTACTTCCACAGGCCAATACTTGGTCAAATCGCTTCAACGATCTCATCACAGAAAAAACTAAAAATCAACTTCGGAATAAACTACGTAAAGCTTGTACTCAAGCACACCATAATTGGTAACAGCATCAAAAGAGTAAGTGCTGGTGATCGCATACCCACGTGCCAGCCGGAAGACGCCGGTGCCGCCTATGACGGGTAGCTCACGCGCCGGCAGCATGACCTCGTTCCTTCCGGCGATGCTTATGGTGCTCCCGTTGTACTTTCCGGCGGCGAAGACGAAGTTAAGGTTGATGGCGACGGCGCTCACCACCAAGTCCGCGGACGTCGTCATGCCCTGCACTCTTCCGAGCGCCGCCGAATTTATGTCCGGAGCCGTCGTTACGAGATCGTCAACGACTCGGACGCCTCCGAACCCCGTCCGCGAAGTGGCAGTGATGGAGGCGTTGGCGACGGTGAATACCGTGGCCCTCGGGCTTCCGGCGCGGAAGTCATGCACGTAGACAAGAAGCTTCGCCACTTTTTCTTTGCCTAGGTGTCTTGCACTTGTGTTTGGGGTAAATATTAAAAATAAATAAAAGATTATAGAAAAAATTGATGTGATTAGCTTCTCCATATTATGCTATATTTTTATTGTATCGAGAGATGCAAATCTAATGTAGTTTGTAGAATTCCTTTATAGAGGATAGATAGATATATTGAAAAAATATATATAAAATGTGGAAAGTGTGATTGAAATTGTGGACTTTTTTTGGTGTATTTATAGATGGGGGATTTAGGGAGATGATTAATGAATGAGATTATATTAATTTTTTTATTCGAAATAAATTAATTTAAAGTAACTTCACATTGATGATTAATGACTCCGCGTAGTTGTGAATTTTGATGATGTGTGAATTAGTAGAAATTATCAAAGTTTGATTTGGCATAAGCATTGACTTTGTTATTAATCTGCTATATGTGTATATAGTAATATAAGCACACAATGATTAACTATGTATATTTTAATAAGCAAGTAGCCAGATTAGTTCAAAGAAGATGATTGACTGTAAAATAAGCGAAATTCTTGTTTTGTCGTCCCTGTAAAATAGCAAAAATATTAATATATTAAACCATTTTGATCTAATATTAATTTTAATAATATGTTTTAATTCTAGAAAGTAAAAAAGATGTGTATCGTATAAAGTTTGAGTTTCACTTAATATATTATTTTAAAATGGATTGTATGTAGTCAATAAAGTAAAGTTTGAGTGTTAATATTTTATTTTAAATCTATACGGTGAGTCCATTTTCTATAAATAATTTTTTTTAATATAAATTATTTTCGTAAGCATTCCAAAATAATAAAACGTTAATCATTTTCATAAACTTGAGTAATATTTTTTATGGACTTTTTTTTGTTTCTAGTTAATTCTCATATATGTTATGGATATCACAAAATTACTTTTCTCAAATAAATTTACATAATATCGATATTTCAAGATAAATTTATAGTATTTCAAAAATACTATAAAAAATATTCAATTGATTGCATTTGAAAAGACAAATTAAATGATAAATTTATATTCATCCCTCCTATCTAAATTTATCTCTTGAAAATGTGAGATAAAATCATAATTACTCTTTAAATCACTTTTTTTTTTCCTATCTAAATTATTAGTTCATCAATGTTTTGTCTCTCTTATCTCATTCTAAGAAGTGATAATATTATCCATTCAAATTTGGAGTGATAATATTATCCCTCCTAGCTTAGAGTGATCGGATGAAAAAGAAAAATAATGATGAATTTATAATTCAAATAGAATGGATGGATAGAAAAGAAGGAATTTAAAAAGTAATTATGCTTTTATCCCACATTTTCAAGGAACAAATTTATTATTTAAAGAGAACCTATCCTAATTAGATCATCATTAATGAGTTATATTAGACACATTTATGTTTCTTGTATTCCATGTTTCTCTTACAGTAAGGGATGGTTTGGTTTGTGTGATAGGATTAATATGATTATAAACTTTAAATCTCAAATTTTTTATCCATAATCCTCTATCCCCTTATGAATTTAGTCATTTTTTATGCTCCTTAATCACTCAAATGCTTGATTAAATAATCAAGCCAAATTTGGTGTGATTATGTAATCAAGCATTTGAGTGATTAAGGAACATAAAAATGAATTAAATTCATAAGGAGAGGGAAGATTATGGATAAAAAAGTAGAAATTTAAAGATTACAATCATATCAATCCTATCACACAAAGCAAACCACTCCTAAATAGATAGGTGTCTCTATTGTTGTAAAATATTTTCTTTTGAAGAATGTAAAATTTTAATATGAATTAACAATTAATATTGCATTATTACATATGCATCAACCTACATCAGCACTTGCGTTTCTAAGAAATAAATAAAATATTAAAATTATTAACTAACAACTTAACAACCAAAAATAAATTATATATAAAACTATTGTTTTGTGCATGCATGACTTATTCATTTCTCTTAGGACGCCGCCGGGGCGTAGGTGAATCATATTTTAGAAATCTTGTCAAAGAAACTTTAGTGGTTGCTTCACAAATATCCTTTCGAAATAAAATATTTCAAAAGGTTTCCCTAAGTCCATTAATTTTTCTTCTATAACTTTGAACATATCTTATAACATTGACTAATTATTTGTAATCTTTTAAAAAAGTTAAATAAAGACGGTGTATTTTTGGGAGTCCCATAAAATTCTACACAGTGAGATTTCGGTTGGGCTTCATGAATTTAATTTATATACTTATTTTCTGATTCTTTTTCGCTCCAAAATTAAAAATTTACTAATATTTTAAATTATTGTATTTAATAAAGAAAATCTAACCACATTGATTAAAAATAAAAATGATTCGATGAAAAAAATATTAAACCAAAAGCTCTAAATGGGTGTATATATATATATATATATTTATTTATTTATTTGATTAAATCAAGGTCGAGTTATTCATGAGTGCATTTTTCATGAAAGGATTTTAATTATTACAAATTGATTATTTGATACGAATGAAAAATCTCGTTTTAGTCTCGAGTTCCCAAATAGTTATACGTAGGCATTCATCTTAAATAATCATGTTATACATAATAATATAAGTATAGATAATGTTGATGAGATTCTCACTAACAAAGGTGTATTGAATCTTCGATAATCACCTAACGTGAATGGAGTATATCAAATACTTGTTCGGTATTGTGAGTACATGAAGTGTTGGTGAATTTATAGTAGACAGTTATCAGAGACAACTTTCCTGACCAGAAGAGTTTACTATCTTATGAACTGATGCACTACTGAACGCAATCGAGAAAACAACCAACAAGAAACAAAGAAAGCACTCGTCGTTGATAGAAACTATACCGACAATTGCTCGATAAGAACACTGTTCTTTTATAAAATTTCCAAAAACTCCCAACCCTAAGAAAGTGAAGGTATAAATAGTCGCTCCCAAAATATAGAAATTGCAAACTAATCCTTGAGTTTAATGAAATTTGCATAAAAAAGTAAATAAAAAGAAACAGCAAAATAACTTGGGAAAATAGCGAAGCCACCAAAAGAGCAGTAGAATATCCTCCAAAAATAGAGAGCACAATTCCTAGGCCTGTTTGCGCCTATCCAAACGATCCAAATATACCAAGGCTTGACGATCCACATCATCTCTCCCGGGGTTAGAAAGATTCGTCCTCGAATCCAGTGGGTCATCTTCGTCGGAGGAATAACTGTGATATGGTAGTAAGTGTTTGACGTTGAAGACATCTGAGGTGCGGATGTGACCGGGTAACGAGAGACGGTAAGCATTAGGATTGATGCACTCGACTATCTCCACAGGACCTATCTTACGAGCTGCGAGCTTGTTATATTCATGCGCTGGGAAACGATCCTTCGTCAAAATAGCCCACACAAAATCACCCACATCATAAAGAACTTCTCTGCGACCTCGATCAGCTTGGTTCTTGTAATGAGCATTTGCAGCAAGTAAATTGGCATGTACTTGTTGATGAATACGTTGAATATTTGTGATAAATTCAGCTGCTGTACCGTGGGACCGAACAACATCAGGAAGAGGCAATAGATCCAAAGGTCCACGTGGTACAAATCCGTACATGACCTCAAACGGGCTGAATCTAGTGGAGCGATTCACAGCTCGATTATGAGCAAATTCTGCCTGGGGAAGCTTAGAATCCCAAGATTTCACATGATCTCCGACGAGTGCACAGAGTAAATTTCCCAATGAACGATTAACCACCTCGGTTTGGCCATCTGTTTGAGGATGGTAAGCCGAACTGAAGTTAAGAGAAGTATTAACTAAACGCCAAAGGCTCTGCCAAAAATGGCTCAAAAAGCGAGTATCCAGATCAGAAACAATAGTCGAGGGAAGACCGTGTAAACAATAAATATCACGAAAGTATAATTGAGCAACTGCAACAGCATCAGTGGTCTTCTTACATGCAATAAAGTGGACCATTTTAGCAAAACGATCAACCACCACAAAAATTGAGTCGTTCCCCCGTTGAGTACGTGGAAGGCCGACAATAAAGTCCATACTGATATCAGACCAAGGTTGCGTGGGAATTGGCAGAGGCAAATATAAACCGGTATTGGTGGCTTGTCCCTTAGATAAGTGACAAACACGACAACGAGAGACGAACCAGTTGACATCGCGACGCAAGGATGGCCAAAAATATGAATGAGAGAGCAACTAAAAAGTGCGTTCTTGACCCGCATGACCCATATTATGAAGTTCCTGTATTATGAGAAGCCGAAGACTACATTCAGGAACACATAATCGAGAACCATGGAAGAGAAACCCGTCATCGAGAGAGAAGTCAGTATGTTTCCCCGTGTTGATCTTGTGCAGCACTAAGGAAAAATAAGGGTCTGATGAGTAGAGTGATGGAAGTGCGTCAAATCCCGGGACCAGATTCTGCATTTCCGTAAGTAAAGAGTGACGACGACTCAGCGCATCGGCCACACGATTTGTAATGCCTGATTTATGTTTGATGACGTAGGTAAATTGTTGGAGGTATGCGTGCCAACACTACAAAAAAAACAGCTTCTGGCGACGGAAAAATCCGTCGTTAGGAGAAGAAATCCGTCGTCCCGGGGGCTTAGCGACGGACTGGCGACGGATATTTTCCGTCTGTATTTCGTTCGTCGTTAGCCCGCCGGACGACGGAAAATACAGTCCGTCGTTAGCTAACGACGGACTAACGACGGAATTTATCCGTCGTGAGCCACGACGGACTAAAATCCGTCGTCAGATACTGCCGGAGACCGTTGACGGCGCCGGAAAGCTAACGACGGATTTAATCCGTCGTTAGTGGCGACAGACTGCAGTCCGTCGCCAGAGACCGTTGACCGTTGACCTGGCGACGGACTGCAGTCCGTCGCCAGGTAATATTTTTTTTTTTATTTTAATAAATAAGTTTTTTTAATTATTCATTACCTAAAACGTGTAATAACAAACAATACAAACATAATCCAACATTGAACAATAATTTAAAATTGAACCAATCAAATGAAATTCAAAATGAACGCGGATTTCATATAATGAACAAAATAAATAATTGTATCAGTCACATCCCACGACAAACCAAAAAATAAAATAATAGTAAATGTATCAGTAGCATCTACGAATCGTAGTCATCATCAGGAGGAAACTGGGGAGGGGGATCAGACGGGGGAGGCTGATAAGAGGGAAAGAAGGGTGGACCTCCCTGCTGAGACTGCATCCAGCGCAGCATCTCGGCATGCTGAGACTGCATGAGCGCCATCTGCTGAGCTAATCTCTGCTGCTCAGCCAGGTACTCACGGCGCTCGCGATCCTGCTCCTCGACTCGGTGCCGCAGCTCCTCAACCTCGTCTCTGGATGGGCGTGATGCGGACGAGGATCCCCCGAATCTGGAAGCTCTCAAGGCCTTCGCCGCGCCTCCCGTGCCGAACAGCCTCTTCTTCTTGTCCGGGCCGCCAAGAACCTCCAGATACAGCTCGTTGATGTCGACTGCATCGTGGTCCCCCTCGGGTAGCTGGGCCCGCTCCTCGTCAGCACGGCGAAACACCTCAGTCTGCATGCATGTAAACGAGAAATGAACATTTGTCAGTATACATATTATAAATATTGAAAATCTAATACATATATATATATTAGATTTAAATTAAAACTTACCGCTATCGCCTCAGATTTCGGATCGGGGACATGCTCGTCCAGAAAGGAGTCGAACATGCACGAAATCGGAGCTACTCCCCGCTCACGACCCTACGCATCAGATCACAATATTGGAGTTGTGTCATTGAAACATGTGTATATGAATTAAAATTGTACCACATAATTAGTATTATTATTTGAAGTATATTATTACCTTTTCCTCAGCTCGTTGCATGACCGACTTGGACCCTCCCCTGTGCTTGATAGGACCAGTACCCGGTCCCTGGGGCTCAGACAACCGGTTGCGCCTCGCTGCCTGGGATTTGGCCACAACCTCATCCCGGGACCAGTAAGCGAGCCAACCCATCCAGACATCATCCGTCCACCACCCAGGCTTCCCACCTCTGGGTGGCGGATCATTCATCCTCCTCTTGATCCCGCAGATATAATCCTTATATCTCTCCCGGATCTTATCATACCATAATGCCCGAATCCTGGCATCGAGTGCCGGCTCCCAAGTAAATTTTTTCTAGCATTGAAAATGTGTGTTAGAAATTGTAGTTATAATTTTTAATTAAGAATGAATTTGAAAGTTATAGTAAATTTTCGAACCTTAAACTCCTCCCAATATCGCTGTCTCACGTCCTCAGGCGTGAGCTTCCAACTGTAGCCAGTCGGGTTGGGAACTATCTTAAATAGTTCCCAAATGTAATCTGCCGGGTCGGCATGCGGGTAAAATCCCCTGTACAATTAATTTTAGAATGATTTATGTTAGATTTTGGAATAACTAATTAAATAATTATCAAAATTGAAGATGTGGTTGAATTTACGTACCCCAACTCACTCACAGAAAGAACAACGTCTCCTGTGGGTCTACGCTCCAACTGACCATCACCGTCAGAGCCAGAAGACGGACCGCCTATGTGTATGCCACCAATATGGTGGCTGAGACCGCCGGTCCCGGACTCATATCCAGAGGATGAGCCCGGGGAACTACCCCGTCCATGGGATAGCTGTGATCGGCGTGTACCCCTACCACGAGGGGTCCCCACATCCTCTCGCCGAGAGTAAGACATCTATTATGTTGAAAATAAATAGATAAATAAGATTCATGATAGACATATCACGTATACGTAGAATGTTTATATTGAACTTATAACATGTTGCATTTATAATTAATAACTTGAAATTCGAATGTGTTAAGTTTTCTACACAAAGTGTTAAGGAGAATCCTCTTCATCGTTATCATTTTCATCTTCCTCATCCTCATCTTCATAGTCATCCTCCTCATCTTCATCTTCTTCTTCGTCATCTGATGCTTCATCCTCTTGGTATTCATCATCCTCGTCATCTTCTTCTTCTGTTTCGAGGACATTATCAGAGTCCACGTGGTCATCATCATCTTCAATTTCTACATGTTCACCGTCTCGGGCAACTGATGTAATATCATCTACATCAACAGTAGTTACCACATGAGCGTCATCATCCTCCTGAAACGGTGACTCCAACGTAGACACATCCGCTCGAGACTCGTCGATAGTGGCCCGTGCCTTTATAGAACAAGCTTCCCACCATTCCCTACACTGTTGGTTCATACTAGGATATGAACAATAATACACCTGTGTAGCTTGAATGGCTAATACAAATGGTTCATATTTTCTAAGTTTGCGCGTATGATTTACAGACACTAAATTGAACTGTGTATCAACCCTTGTACCGGCCGGAGAGGTGTCGAACCAGTCACACTTGAAGAGAACGACCTTCTTATTGTGTAATCCTGGGTATGTGAGCTCGCACACTTCGACTAATTGTCCATAAAAATCCGTCTGACTCGAGTCCCCATAGTTACCCGCTTTTATGCACACACCACTACTCATAGTGGCTTTGTGAGTTCCATGTGATATCGTGTGAAATTTGTAACCATTCACCAAATAACCATGGTATGATGTAATCATTGGTGAAGGTCCACGTGCAATGTCCCACATAACAGGATCAGTTACACAATTTTGTACCTACAGCACACAGAAGTTTATACTTATCAAGTTGTGGAGTTGTATGTCCCTTATATAGTATTTAATTAAATAATTTCAAGTATGTTAGTGAAAATTTGACTCACATAGGAGCAAAACCATTCAGGGAATTCTGTAGACATTTTCTTGTCAATGTCCATGTCAGTTATCCATGGATTTGAGTGTCTGATATGTGATTCGTATTCCCTTCATAGAAAAGAACATATTAGTTGCTTTGAACCACACATTGCATTAAATAGTCGTATAATATGATTTGTAAAAGATTACTTGATATAGGGATCGATCTCCACGCAATTATGGAGTACATATAGATGCGCAGCTCTATATTCCCTTGGATCCAACGATCTTTTCGTTGTTTTTCCAAAACCAGTTCCGGCAAGTTTGAATACAGAAGGCAAGTCTGATTGATCTTCTACCCCACTAGTAGAACATCCTCCAACGTAGTTGCGAAGCACCTCTCTATGTTTCGTACTTACATGATCCTCAAAATAATATGAACAGAAAGCAGTGGCTTCCTCCACTAAGTATGCATTGCATATCGATCCCTCAACGCTTGATTTGTTCTTCACATTATTTTTCAGTTTTCTTAAATATCTGTATTGAAATGATTCATTTAGAAAGCATGAAACAATAGTTAAAATTCAGGAAATATTAAACATAAATGATTTGGTTTGATAAAGTATCTCTCAAATGGGTACATCCATCGATATTGGACTGGTCCTCCATCTCTTGCCTCGTCGGCTAGATGGATAGGCAAATGTTCCATTGAGTCGAAGAAGCTTGGTGGAAATATTCGTTCAAGCTTACACAAAATCAGTGGGATGTTATTGTTAAGTGTCTCCATGTCGTCACTCTTTATGTTTCGTGATGTCAAATCACGAAAGAATAGACACAACTCAGTTATGGACTTCCAAACAGCTTGTGGGAGTAGTTCTCGGAATGCAATGGGTAGAATGCGCTGCAAGAAAACGTGACAGTCGTGGCTCTTCATCCCAAACATCTTAAGTTTACTCATGTCTACACATCTACCCATATTTGAGACGTAACCGTCAGGAAACTTAAGGGTTTTCACCCACTCACACAAGACTTTTCTCTCCTTTTTGTCAAGTGTATAGCATGCCTTAGGATATTTATTAGTGTACTGGTCACGCATCAGCTGGGGTCTATGACAATAGAGGTTCAATTCCTCCCTCGACTTTGTCGTGTCTTTTGTCTTGCCTTGGACATTCATAACAGTATTGAAAATGTTGTCAAACACATTCTTTTCAATATGCATAACATCTAAATTGTGTCGAATGAGCAGAGAACTCCAATACGGAAGGTCCCAAAAGATGCTCTTTTTCCGCCATCCAGTGGTAACTTGTCTTAAGATGCGCTTGTTATTATCATCATAATCTTCGGTTACCTTTACTAGTCCCAAATCTTCAATCTGATAAAGTATCTCTTCCCCTGATCTCCTCTCCGGAGGATCATCTGCAACAATTTTATTCTTTCTAAAGGCCCTCCTATTCCTCCTGAACTGGTGATCGTAAGGTAGGAACTTGCGATGTGTATCAAACCATGACTGTTTCCGGCTATGTGTTAAGGAGAATGCTTCTGTTTGTTCCATGCATCGAGGACAAGCTAATCTTCCGGCTGTACTCCAACCAGACAACATCGAGTACGCCGGAAAATCACTAATGGTCCACATCAATGCTGCGTGCATCTGGAAGTTTTGTCTTCTTTAAACGTCATAAGTATGGGCACCGACTGTCCACAATTGATTGAGTTCAGATATAAGTGGCTGTAGGTAAACATCTATCTTATCTTTTGGATTTCGGGGACCAGGAACCAGCACTGTGAGAAACATGTGCTGTTCTTTCATGCACAACCACGGAGGTAAGTTGTAAGGAGTAAGGATAACAGGCCAGGATGAGTACTGTTGTCCCGATTGCCCGAATGGTTGAAAACCATCTGTTGACAGTCCTAATCGTATATTCCGTGGCTCCACTGCAAAACCCGGGTAAGTCGCATTAAAGTGCTTCCACGCCGGCGAATCTGCAGGATGACGCATAACACCATCATCAGCTGAGGTTGAATGCCAGATCATGTCGCCGGCCGTAGCTTTAGATGCATACAACCTTTGTAAACGAGGTGTTAAAGGGAAGTAGTACATCTTCTTAAGAGACACTTGTTTACGTCCCCGACTCCTATCTTTGTATCGGCTTTCATTGCAAAATTTGCAATTCACAAGATGGGAATCCCCCTCCCAATAGATCATGCAATGATTCCTACACGAATCTATCTTTTCTACAGGTAAACCCATTGCCCGTAGCAATTTCTGGGTGCTGTAGTAATTCATGGGCACTTTGTGGTGATCTGGGAATGCCTCATTCAATAACACACACAACTCGTTGAAATATTTTTGTGGCATCCCAGAACGGGCCTTCAAAGTCATCAGACGAGCCACAAAAGACAATTGAGTGTGGTTCTTACACCCAGGGTATAACTCTTGATCGGCAGCGTCCAACAACTCGTACAACAACTTCGCTGTAGCGTTTGGATCTTCCTCTGTGTCTGGGTTGTTGAAAGAGGGACCCCCGAGATCTTGAACCATCGCGTGGTATGTCCCGTACTCTTCCTCGGGTTCTACATCTACGTCGACACGTGTTTCTTGAGCATATGAAGGTATTTCATTTTCACCATGAAACCTCCAGACCTCGTAACCCCGTGTGAAACCCTTTTTAGCAAGATGAAGTTGTACAACATCTGTACTTCTAAAGTATATATTCTTGCACTTCACACACGGACACTTGATTTTTTCTCCGTCCATTAACTGGGGCTGACTACTTGCAAATCTTAAGAACTCGTCAAGCCCAGCAAGGAAGTGCGGATTAAATCCCCCGTTCGGAAGTAAACGCAGATACATCCAATCTCGACTCATTTTTATAACCCTGATTAATATTAATAAGTATTTACATAGTAAAATGAAGTTGAATTAGTTACGGAGAGGACAAGAATATATTAGTGGTTGATTAAATGAGACATTAATTTGAATGAAGATTGCACACGCGTAAACATAGACTCACTTAGGAAAGTGTTATGATTCAGTTGAATTATTTGAAGTTAAATAGAGGAAGAGCATTATAAGTTGATTTGGAGTAGAATAGTGGACGACAATAGAAGTCGGGAATTATGAAAATTATGTTCCGAGGTTGAGAATTATGGTTTGTCGGCGAATATTATAAGTTCATTTGCACTTGATTGCATTAATTTGGTTATTTTCGGTCATTTAATTTGGTCCTTAATTTTTGGAGATTGGCAGTTGATTGCATCCAAATTAATATATATCTCATATCACTAGATCTAATCAAAACAGCCAGCTGACACAATCATGAAAATATCCCAACATGATCATAACATTCGTACATAATAATTAAAAAATCGCAACACATGTATCTAATCAAACCACCACAACATAATATTACACATATTGGGAGAAGATCCTTAAGACATAATCAAAATCTATCCCAAAGGGAGAAGATCCTTAAGAAATTAATTATGTCTATCCCAATGTTATAAATCTCCCATTTCGTTATACAATATTACCAAAATTAATTAGAAATTAGAAAAAATCAACTACAAACTAATTAAACATCTACATTATATGTTTGTGTCAATAAAAACAATAATTTAAAATAAACAATGAATTCACTCATTATGATATTAAACAGACTTAGAGAAAATATGAACAAAGCTTAGTCCGCTTGATTTGGGTGTAAATTAGTATAATTAACCTACACAATTAACTAACATGATTAATCAAATTAAATACAAAAATTAACTAATTCATTATATATAAATGCTAAATAATCTAAAAATTACCTAATAAATTTAAATAATTAACCTAAGTAATTAATTTAACCACATAATTATAATTTAATTACCTTTCACCGAAGTATGGAACGCCGGAGCGGCAGAAGGCGGCTCGGAAAGGCTGAGAAAGGAGTCGGGTAGCGACAGGCGTAAATAAATAAACCCTAATTAAATAATTTAAACTAATTAATCAACAAATTAAAGTAAGCAATAATTAATTTACATCAAGTAGACGAATCCGTCAATTATCTTCAACACTAACACTAACTTAACTAATTTATTTATTATGGATTATTTACAATAATTAGAATAAAAAAATTCAAATTAGCGAAGTAACTAAAGTAACTAACACTAATTTGTTAAAGATTATTTAATTAATTATCCTTATAAACCCTAAGTAATTTAGAAAATATTTTATTCAATTATATTATTCAATTAACTAAACTATAAACTAACTTATTCATTTAATCAAATTAAAATTAATCAATTATCCTAATAAACTCTACTAACAAGTAATAAATCAACAAATTCAATAGTTAAATATAATTCAACTAATTAAATCAATTTATATCAAATTAATTAAATCAAATTATATCAAATTAACAAATTAGATATATATATATATATATATATATATATATATATTACCAAATAAAACAACACTAACCTTAAGTAAAAAACATAAATAAAATACCCTAACAATATCCTAATTAACATAACTCAACCTACTATAATTAATAAAAAACTCTAATTAATTCAACTAAATTAGATAAATATGTATAATTATCACATAACCTAATTATAAATAATTGTAAAAAATAACAATAATTATAAAATAGTTAGTTAACATACAATTAACAAAAATAACATACAATTAACATACCAATAACATACAATTAACAAAAATAATTATAACATTAACAAAATAATAATTAAAAAAAAAATACAATGTAAATTAACCTGCAGAGGTGCTGGGCAGCGACGGGGACGGCGTCGGGCGGCGTCGGGACAGCCGGGGAGAGGCGGCGGCGGCCGGAGCAGGGAGGGGGAGGGCGGCAGCGGACGAATCTTCCAAAATATTGGCAAAATTTCAAAAAAATGATAGAAATAGAAAGAGGGGAAGGAAGATGGAAGGATTCGACTTACATTACGCAATTACAATGGTTGGAACGTCAGATCGCCGGAGAATGCGCCGGTGGGGGAGAATTTGTGTTGCAGCGTCTGATTTTCGCGAAAGGAGGGAGACACTGATTTAAAGGGCTGGACGACGGACTGGACGACGGACCAGTCCGTCGTCAGCAACAATAAAATTAAAAAAAAAAATAAAAAAAACCTAACGACGGACTGGTCCGTCGTCCAGTCCGTCGTTAGGTTTCGCGCCTTCAAACGCGCCAAAAATTGGTCGCCAGTCCGTCGCCAATCCGTCGTCAACTGAGTCCGTCGCCAGTCCGTCGCCAGCAGACGACGGAAATCCAATCCGTCGTCCCGTCCGTCGCCATTTTTACATTTTTTTGTAGTGCAAGATGCGTGGCGAGCTGAGATTTTGTCTTGATTACCAATATGACGGAGTGCATCATGGTCTATGAATAGAATGAATTGTCGATGAAAAAGGTAGTGTCGCCAATGCTTCACTGCTTGGACGATGGCCAAAAGTTCGACATCATAAGTGCTGAAACGAGATTTTGAACCCTTAAGCTTCTCACTAAA
This sequence comes from Leonotis leonurus, assembly GCA_026898415.1. NCBI lineage: Eukaryota > Viridiplantae > Streptophyta > Magnoliopsida > Lamiales > Lamiaceae > Leonotis > Leonotis leonurus. Next base: position 817,138 of record JAPKLX010000125.1, read on the forward strand.
ATATGTGACTTGTCTGCCCCCTTGACTAAGCACTGCGCCAATCTCCAATTTGGATGCATCACAGTGTAATTCAAACGGGCTTAGAAAGTCGGGAAGTACGAGAATAGGAGCGGTGGTGAGACGTTGCTTAATTTCCTCAAAAGCGTTGTTTGCAGCAAGGGTCCAAACAAGCTTGGTGCCGTGCAAACAATCTGTTAATGGAGCCATGATACCACTGAAATGAGGAATGAAACGTCTATAAAAAGAAGCAAGGCCATGAAAACTGCGGACCTCCTTAACAGTCAGAGGTGTTGGCCAGCTAGAATTGGCAGCAGCAACTTTGTCGGGATCAACAGCCAGACCCTCAGAGAAGATAACATAGCCGAGGAACCGAACTGTCGAGGTGCAAAAAATACATTTAGGGAGTGTAGCAAAAAGTTTTTCACGGCGCAAGACCTCAAGGACATCCCGAAGGTGCTGTAAATGCAATACAACAGAGGCACTATATATTAATATATCATCAAAATAAACGACGACAAAAGTACGAATGAACGGTCGAAGTATTTGATTCATAATGTGCATGAAAGTACTTGGGGCATTTGATAAGCCAAATGGCATAACCAACCACTCAAAAAGTCCCTCTCTCATTTTAAATGCCGTTTTCCACTCGTCACCAGGACGCAAACGAATCTAGTGATAACCACTTTTCAAATCTAGTTTCGTAAAATAAGAAGCACCATGCAATTGATCAAGAAGATCATCCAACCGCGGGATAGGAAAACGATATCGAACTGTTAATTTATTAATAGCGCAACTGTCCACACACATCCTCCAAGTGCCATCTTTCTTTGGTGTCAACAACGCCGGCACAGCACAAGGACTAAGGCTCTCACGGACATGCCCTTTAGATAGCAGTGCCTCTACTTGGCAGCGAAGCTCTTCATGTTCGAGCGGGCTCATACGGTAATGAGGCCGGTTTGGAAGGGAAGCCCCTGGAACCAAATCAATACGATGTTGAATATCGCGTAGGGGTGGTAAACCATCGGGGAGATCAACCGGAAAAACATCCTGAAATTCATGAATTAAATTCTGTACGGATGGTGGCACAACTGAGGAGGAAGTAGTTGGAAATGCCACCAACAAATATACAACCCCGATCTCTTTCATAGCTTTCTCAAATGGTGCCCGAGTTAATAGCGAGACACTAGGGGCAGCTGTAGAAGACCCTTTGTCGCGACTTGGAAGCAAGATAATTTTTTTACCACGAAACAGGAAACAGTAGGTATTAGACTTGCCATCATGAAAAGCAGTCTGATCGAATTGCCATGGACGTCCCAACAGAAGATGACATGCATCCATGGGCACCACATCACAAAAAATTTCATCGACATATGTAGAACCAATAGAAACAATAACCAAAGCACGACGAGACACTAATAATTCAGTACCTCGACTAAGCCATGCCAATTTATAGGGCCTCGGGTGGGCCTCAGTAGGTAAGCCCAATTTTTCAATAGCAGATTCAGCATTTTCACAGCTACCAGAATCAATAATAAAAGAACAGACCTTACCGCCAATAGTACAAGTAGACTGAAAAACCAATGAGCGTAACCATTCATCTGGGGTGGAGCGAGGACTGAGAAAAGTACGACGGAGCATCAAAGATTGACTCGTATCGCCTTCCACAACTTCAGTATCGACTTCTAAAGTCTCTGTTGCAGTGTCTGTTGCAGTTGGCACATTCTCTATTGTAAGTTGATCAAGTGCCAGTAATGTACGATTAAGAGGTTGTTTGCACTCAGACATACGGTGGCCTGGTTCACCACAATTAAAGCAACGAAAAGGTGTTGTGGAACGTGGAGCAGAAGTTTGTCCTTGCACTCGGAGGGGAGGTGGATTGGATCCAGAGGCACCGCCCAATGGACGGAATGAAGCTAGTGTGGAGGCGGAGGAAGTGCGAGTTGATGGTGGAAAACGTCGAGCCAATTGTTTCTCTGCTTGGATGGCTCGTTGGTGTGCCTCTGCAACAGTTAAAGGATCGAACATATTCAGCAAGTCCTGTAAGGGAAGGCGGAGGCCGCCAATATATCGTGAAACCAATTGTGATGGCGTCTCGGACAATTCATTCCTTGCCAAGAGCGCATAAAATTCGCTAGTATAATCATCCACCGATTTCTGACCCTGACGAAGGTGTTGAAGGCGCTGGTACAGATCACGCTCATAATTAAATGGGAGAAATGCAGCTCTCATGTGTTTGCGAAGTTTAATCCAAGAGGTAATTTTTGACTTCCCTGAGCGAAGACGTTGGCCTTTTAATTGTTGCCACCAAGCTTGAGCGCGGCCACGCAAACGCGTCGTGATGAGAGGAACACAAGAAATAGCAGGCACGCCCTTAAAATCCATGATTTCTTCAACAGTAGATAGCCAATCAATAAACGCATCAGGTGGTAATTCCCCATTGAATTCCGGCAAGTCCAAACGCAGCCCTGTTTCCCATCGACGATCGTCATTGCGTGGAGCTAGAGGGTCAGCAAAGGGGTTGACGTCTTCATCAGATTCCTCAGTGTCAACAACGTCGGGGTGCCGTTGTGGGTGGGTTTGCAGAGCGGCGATCTGGGCGGTGAGTTGCTCAACTTGACGGCGCAATTGAGCGACATCATCACGCTGCAAAACTTCATTGATAGGTGCTTCACGTTGGTTGCGTTGATTACGCAGAGGCATGTCTGTTGATCGTCCTGAAACTGATACCAGATGATGCACTACTGAACGCAATCGAGAAAACAACCAACAAGAAACAAAGAAAGCACTCGTCGTTGATAGAAACTATACCGACAATTGCTCGATAAGAACTCTGTTCTTTTATAAAATTTCCAAAAACTCCCAACCCTAGGAAAGTGAAGGTATAAATAGTCGCTCCCAAAATATAGAAATTGCAAACTAATCCTTGAGTTTAATGAAATTTGCATAAACAAGTAAATAAAAAGAAACAGCAAAATAACTTGGGAAAATAGCGAAGCCACCAAAAGGGCAGTAGAATCCAAAAATAGAGAGCACAATTCCTAGGCCTGTTTGCGCCTATCCAAACGATCCAAATATACCAAGGCTTGACGATCCACATCACGAACTGTCTCTGACTCGACAGTCCGACGTATCTGTGCATGTAATGAAACTTCCATACTTATTATTGATTCTATTTAGTATTGCGTGGACGATCTTGCATGAAGATATTTTGTGTTCTCTGATATGTTAAAGATCTCCAAAGAAGATTTATTCAAGATACCATGCATAGGAGAATCAAGACTCCATATCCACACAAGGAAACCTTGTAAGGGTTTCTATATATGGTCCTATATAATGCATCGGTTGGACGTACGCGGTGGACAACACGTGAAAGAAGATACCTTCCAGCATATTGAGTGTGATCGACAACTTTGCAAGGAAGGATCATTAGTGAGCATCTATACGCTTTCTTTGTGTGTAGAGGAGCCTATACGCATTCCTTGTGCGTGTAGAAGATTTTCCCAACGATCGCCGTGACGTTGAGTGTTGGTGGTGAGTGTTCTTGTACTTGAGTAATTTATAAACTCAACGGGATAATCCTAGGAACTTGCGGGTACTAGGGTTGGCTAGTATAGGGAGAGATTAGCTTCAATCACTAAGAGAAGAGCGTTGGAGAGTGAAGATGTCTCTTAAGGCGTGGGTAGTCCTTAGAGAGTAAAATTCCTTTGTAACTCGAGGTTCTTGAATAGTGGATTGATCCTTTTTGGGCGTGGCCCCCCAGGTGTAGATGTTGAGCACTGAACTGGGTTACCAATTCCTTTTGTTTGCTTATTTGTGTTATTGTGTGTGTGACTAATATCATAATCTGTCTCACGTAAAATAAGTGTATTGGGATAAGCAATTTCATACATTCTTTGGTCCTGCTTCTTGCACAATCTAAAAGCTTCTTGTTAGTCAATTCCGATATTTATTTAATGAAAGTTGGCCAAGAGAGATAAATGTTGTTTGGTTTGATAATACTCCATGTTCTATTATGTGTCATTGAACTTTAAACGTTACATGCATGCAGAGCTTTCTCATGCGAGACATGATTTAATATAAAAGACTGATTTACACACATGTATCATTTCCAATGCCCCCGACATTGAAGAAAGCATTGCAAAATAAAAAAAAGGATGCAACAACTTCGAACTTGAGAGTTATGTGACCTTTGTTCATATGAGAATATGTATTTTTCCCGATACGAGTTAATCTAATGTATGGGGATGAGGGGTGAAACACACCAGTTGAAAATTATTACTTCAAACATTAGTTGTTCAGTGAACGTGTGCCTAAATTGAAGAGATGTTCCGATTAGACTTTCATGATACATACCAATCCTACAATCTCCACTGAGTGCAATATTGTTGGACTATTAGCTAAATTGATCGGTGTAGAAATTGGTGGTCTTATTGAAAACTCGTAGTTCAAAAAAACTATAGAATTTAACTTAAGAGTTTTACTTTGCAACTAGCCAGTGTTCATTACAACAATGAAAGTAAGATTAGTACAATTGAATACTGAAATATATAAAACAATATAGAGTGAGGACATAATGTTGGGTTTGTGTTGTTTGGAGATAAAAACTCATTCGTCCAAGATTTCAATGTGATTCTATGTACATGTTCTTATAGTGATCAACATTTACAAAGTTTGATGTACGTCGAGTTCAATGGCTTCTAGTTGCAGTGTAGACTACGTCTAATATAGATCTATATATCTTCTGTTACAATCGGCAGTTAGGTCTGTCTAAACGGGTGTTGGGTTTCAGGTTATACCCGAAATACCCGACCCGAATAGGTATGAGGGTACCCGAAACCTAAAATTATAGGGTATCGGGTCGGGATTCGGGTATATTACAGTGTATTAATCGAGTATCGGGTAATAGCCGAATATTCGACAGGTACACCCGAATATATAAATATACATATTTTATTATATTGTATCTGTCTTTTCGCTTCTCCATATAACTTTTCGTGTCTTGGGTATTGAAATGTCTCTTTCTTTTTTCTCTGTTTATGCGACATCTCTCTCCCCTCTCTCATTTTTTTCTCTTTTTTCTCACCAACTATCTCTCCCCTCATTATATTGTCCCCCCTTTTTTCTCTTTTTTCTCACCAACTCTCTCTCCCCTCATTACTTACATCTTCTTCATCCTCTTCTACAAATCATACATCCTCCTCTCCTCTCCTCTCCTCTCCTTCACCACTTCCTTTCTCTCTTTTTATGCAAATCACACCATATATTTTTCTCTTCTCAACATTTCTTTTATCTCTTTTTTGCTCATCATACATCCTCTCCTCACCATTTTCTTCTTTTGCTTCTTTTCCCAACTTCTACTTTCTCTTTTCATTATTTAATTTCAACTACATTCAATCTCTCTGTTCTTGATCAAGAATCAAAAAGCTAAAATTTATTAATCTCGAGAAAATCAGGTACCCCAATACCCGACCCGAACTACCCAAATCGGGTATCGACTGCCCGAATGTAAAATCGAGATCGGAATCAGGTATAGAAATTAGGGATTTTCTGGTACGGTTACCCGAAAATTTTGAGACGGGTACTCGACCTGACCCGATTAGACAGCCCTATCTGGAGTTCCAACTCTTTAAGAATACTTAAATATTTACAAAGTATTTGAGATCTGAGAGTCTAGAATTTGAGAGTATGAAAGTGTTTGAACACTTGTTTGTTTTGATCGCGTGAGTAACGAGTGATTTGAAATGTCGAAGTGCTGATGTATTTATAAGAATCATTAAAAATATATCTATTGAAAGGATCGAGTCGTTAGCCTTTGAATATTTTACTATTGCAACTTTAATACTTGTTTCCATTTGTCATATCAATTAATGCATCATATATATATGTATATATATATATATTATGTTTTTCATAAGCAGTAATTATTAAAAATTAAAATAACTAAACTAATATCAAATGTCAAAACTAATATTCATAAATATACATCAATGTTTATATATAATATACAAAGATGCCAATGTGCATGTCTCATCTCTTTTCTTCTAATATTTTTTTGGATGTAATATTCTTTATTTAATAATATCAATAATTAATGTACAATAAAATAACATTATTAATTCATCATATATATTATATTTTTAGTCATCAATAGTTAGTACAAATTAAAATTACTAAACTAATATTAATGTCAATAATATGATTCATTAATATACATCATTGCCAATATGTCTAATCTCTTTGCTTCTCTATATATATATATATTATATACACTACAAAAAACACATTTTCTAACAACGGAATAGTGATGGAAAATTTTTCCGTTTCTAAATTTTAACGGATTAATAACGGAATTGTTACGGAATTTGTTGTTCAATTTTAGTAACAAAATTAGTGACGGAATTATCCATTATTAAAATTTGGTAACGAAATTTTCTGTTACAATTCCGTTACTAAAATTGAAAAATTCATTTTAGAAACAGAAATTCCGTTATAATTCCGTTGTTATATAGTAACGGAATATATTCCGTTGTTAAATTTTTTTAGCAACCATCAATATTACTACGGATAAATCCGTTACAATTCCGTTACTAACATCTTTAGTAACGGAATTTCTTATTTTAGTGACGGAAAAATTCTGTTGCTAAATAAATTTTTTTTTGTAGTGATATATATATATATATATTGCATGCAATATTCTTTAAATAATCATATCAATGATTAATGTCAGTAAAATTAAAATTGTCTATCCCGTGCTTAGTTTTGCATATGACAGTTTGTAAGATAGATTGCACACGATAACGCACTCATACAAAGTAACCCAGTTCGGTGCAACCACCTACGTCTGGTGGGCTTCGCCCAATATAAGGATCAATCCACTATCAAGAACCTCGAGTTACAAAGGAATATTACTCTCTAAGGACTACCCACGCCTTAAGAACTCTCTTCACTCTCCAACTCTCTTCTCAAGTATATTGAAATTAATCTCTCTCCATATTAGCCAACCCTATAACCCACAAGCCCCTAGGATTATGCCTTTGAGTTTATATATCACTCAATTACAAAGATCACACGCCCCAACTCTCTAACTCACTCAATAGTTGAGGATAAACACAACTACACACATATGTATGTAGGATTACGATAACAAAGAGCTAATTAAAGAAAAAAAAGCTCCGACTCTTCACTCAATCACAATATATCTCTGGAGTGGGTGGACGTTTCGAACAATAGCGCCTAGGGTGTCGTCGAACCCTTCCGTCGTCCACTTGCCTTGTATGCAAGTTTCCTTGTGTAGAAGATCTTGCATGGTATCTATGATATATTTCTTCAATCTTGGAAGGTAATAAATCACGAAATATCTCATGTAGACGTCACACACATATTTCCTTCCATCCATAATGCTCAACAAGGAAATTACCATAAATAAAAGATTCTGGTACAACTGTCATATTCGAATCCAAGAGAGACAAATATTGCGACAGATAACTGAAATTGTCTTACATAAATTCACCCACATCTCCATGCACTCACAAAAATAAAATTATTATTAACATGTTTTTAAGCAAAAATGCACAATTCATTGTATAAAAATAATGTTAATTTACATACTAGTTATATACTATCGGTGAATAATTATAATGGAATTATTATTATGCTTGAGATAATGAAAGTTCTAACGTATTAAGTCAAGCAGGAGAATTTGGGACCGGGACTTGAGAATTTTTCGGTTCCGACATGAGTTTCAAATTTTTCGCGATCGGGATCGGGATTGAAAATTTGAAAATTTTCGAGGCTCAGGAGTCCTGAATTCCGATCGGGACTCCTGATTTTCTGAAATTAATTTTAAAATTCGGGAAATTTGGACCAGTTCGGATAATTTTGATTCCGTTCAGAATTTCGGGACCAATCGGGTCTATTTAGAACTTGTTTTTTGAAATCGGATCGGAATCAGGGCTTGGACCAAAATTTTGATAGTTTTTAGGATCGAATTTTCGGAATCGAGCCCTAGACTTCCTATTCCATCCCAATTTTCACCTTTAAGGAGAACTACGAAGAAGTGAATACGAAGAAGTGAGTATAAAGATAAGTGGTGTCATGAAATCACAAAACCTAAACCTCCAAAATCACTCTTATTCATTCAAAAAAAAATAAAATAATAAATTATAAAACTTTACACGTGTCACACATCTGACACGTGCCTGTCTTGGATGTACACCCGCATTCGCCCAACATCTAGCCTCCCATCTTGTTATACATTGTATTACTCGTCTTGTTATATATTTATTTTAAGTTGCAACATCATCTGCATCTATTTTAAGTTGCAACATTCACTATTATTTCTTTCTCCTGCCGCTCTTTGGAACCTTCACCCCTGTTGTCACCAACTTCCAACATCCTAACAACATCCGACATCCTCGGACGGTTATCGGGGTCATATTGCGTGCAGAGAACAGCTACTTGCACCATTTTCTTCACCACTGCCTTCATGAATTCACCTCCTCCGTCTTTGTCGACCATCAACTCCCATCTCCTCTCTTCATAATTTCTCTTTACCTGAGAAAAAATCAACAATTTTCCAACATATGATGAACATAACAAAAACTTGTGCGAGCTCAGAATATCAAACTATGGGTATTTAAGGAGAATTAGAGTTTATTAATCACAACTAGAGAATAGTTTAACGTTGATTAAATAAATAAATGAAATGAAAAATACTACTATGAAGAAAGGCGTCTTAAGTAGGACTTACAGCAAGACATAAAATCGAGTCAAGATATAACGACTTGCGACGACGAGAAATGGATTTGTTTAGCACAATATTAGTAATAACAGAATAAGCTTAAAGGGCAAAGCTCACCCAATCGACACAAAACATGTCTTCATCGTCGACTATGTGAAGATGATCAATAGTTCTCTTCCCTGTGATGAGCTCAAGAAGAAAGGCACCATAAGCAAAGACGTCACTTTTCTCCGAACACATGCCACTAGCAAGGTACTCTGGAGCTATATGACCAATAGTTCCTGATACAACTGTTGTAACGTGTGTCTCATTGCAGTCCATGATATTAGCCAGCTTGAAGTCGGAAACAACTGCTTCAAAATTATCGTCTAACAGTATATTCGAAGCTTTAATATCACAATGAACAATTTTCTTTTCACATTCATCATGCAAATAAGCTAGACCCCTTGCAACTCCAACCGCGATTCTTATTCGTCTTCGCCAGGTAAGAGGAGGCCGTGATTCGTGCCTTCCTGGAAACAATCACGAAATCACACTTATGCCTCTCTGTGTTATTCATAAGCATAAAAGTCATGTTATCTGTACCATAAATAGAAAAGCAGTAGTATTAAAGTCGATCAGCCTTACCTCTTAACCATGACTCGACGCTTCCGTTGACCATGAAGCGATAAACGAGGAGTTGTTCTTCTGGTGTACGGCAAAAGCCTATTGTATGAACAAGATTTGGATGCAGACAAACTCTGCCAATGTCCAATTCTTTTTCAAAATAATATTCTAGACTTGGAGAATTGTATCTTTTAACAGCCACAGGGAAGCCTTCTGCTAAATTGCCTTTGTAGACAATATTAAACCCATCATTACTGATAATTTTACTGCTAAAATTCTCCGTTGCAGCGTCTAGTGTATCGAGAGTAAAATTCTCCACATTCCTACTATCCACGATTTCTTTTTTGAAATAATCTTTGGTGCACAACTCTTCCCACGACTCATTCAAGCAAAATGAATCTTCTAACATCCTCACAACTTCCACCATCATAGGACGTAACTCTGGATTTGTTTGTGCGCAGAGGAGAGCTATTTGCAACAACTCCTCTACCTCTTCATCTACAAAATCACTTTGGAAGTCTGCACCAACCAGCATCTTCCATTCTCCCTCCTTATAATTTTCCTTTACCTAAAGTGAAATTATAAACTCTAAGTAAGCAAATATTAACTATAATTTTCACCATAAGATCAGTACACAAGGATTATATTTCTTATAGTCATTTATTTTTCTTTAACATGTCTATTATAAAAATATTTAACATGATTTGAAATCTAAGCTTTATTGAATACTTGATGCCTTAACAGAGTAATAAAGGTATTACTAAAACAAGCTAGGAGAAAGACTCACCCAATCTAGTAACATCAATTTTTCATCATTGGCTAGTCGAGCAAGATCGAAAGCTCGCTTTTCGGTGAGGAGCTCAAGCAGAAAGATTCCATAACCAAAGACATCAGCTTTCGATGAACACTTACGGGTTGAAAGGAATTCAGGAGCTATATGACCGATTGTTCCTTTTATAGAAGTGATAACTTCGTCATCATAGCTATCGATGAATTCGGCCATGTTTAAGCTAGCAACAACTGCTATAAAGTTCTCATCCAACAATATATTTGCAGCTTTAACATCAAGATGAACTATTTTCCTTGGGCACTCGTGATGCAAGTAAACTAAACCCTTTGCCACATCTAGTGCTATCCATTTTCTCACTCTCCAATCCAATCGAGGCACAGACTCCTTTCTTTCTGGAGTCAGAAAGCAGTTAGAAATATTAATGTATACAAAAATATTTCAAACCTTAACTTGTACCTGTATTCCTATTCTGAGTATTTTCCTACGCATGGGTATAAATTGTGATAAAAGAAGCTGCAAATTAATTACTCCAACATTCTACACATATCCTTATAATAAATAAAAGAACAAAAAATGCAAATACAATTTGAAAAGAACAAATTCTGAGAATAGATTTTGATCTACCTTACCTCCTAAATAAGATGCCGCACTTCCATTAGCCATGTAAGGGTAAACGAGTAATCGCTCCCTTTCGGTAATGCAAAATCCACGAGCACTGACTACATTACAATGGGAAGTAATGCTTGAAATTTCTAATTCATTTCCCATTTCCTTAGCTTTTGTAGCGAGTCTTTTAACTTCCACAAGAGATCCATCAGTTAATCGACCCTTATATGTTGCACTATGTCCGTCTTGTCGAAGGACATTTTTGTTGCTAAAATTATCTGTTGCTACACGTAGCTCGCGTAGGGGAAAACACTCAAGTCCGAAATGATCCTCTTCATCAACAGTTGACGAAAAATAAGTTACTATTATGTCTATTTAGCTGAATGCAATATGTATACAAAGTTCATTTCAAGCCACTTCCCAACTAACCAGGAATGCTGACCAAACCGTCGCCCATATCATAGTCCTTCAACTTCCTTCTCCAAAGCAAAGCAGAAAATAACTTTTGTGTGATAGTTCCAGAACCACTTTTCCTAACTGCAACTCCATATTATTTAACTGACCATTAAACATTAATTTAAAATAGCATGATCAAAGTTTAAGAAAACAATTAAGTTTCAGTTCAAATAAGTGGTTCGATTTCCACTTTTTCTGTAGTTGCTTCAGTTTGATATGATTTGTGATCAAAACCAAATATTAAATGTCTTTAAACTTTACTTTCATCTGATTGGACACTGGTTTGTTTATCAAGCTGCCAAGTCTTTATGATTGATGTTCCTTGGGTGTCAATTGGGTCGGGTTGGGTTCGATTTCCGTTGACCATGAACCAACTTGTTAAGGTCAGACCCGAACTCAACCTGTTAAGGTCAAATCCGAACTCAACCTGTTAAGGATATAATAAACCTGAACTCGAACCCAAATTGAATGGTTCAAACTCGAACCCAACCCGAACTCAACCTGACATGTTATTTTTTCAGGTTGACCTGATCCAACCCGATTATATAAATACATTAATAATAATAATAATTTTATATAATATATTTATATATTTTAGGTAACCCGAACTCAACTCAACCCAACCCGAAAATTTCAGGTTCTTATTAGATCAACCTGATAAGAACTCAAACCTAATAAAAGTCAATCCAAACCCATTAATATCGTGTCGGTTCGTATCGAATTATCGTGTCGTTTTGAAAATTGACAGCTCTAGATATTACAATGTTGAACCCTTTTTCAAATCTTGCAATTAAATACTGTATCTTGCAATCTCTGGATATTTTTCGGTTATCCTAATTTGCAACTATCATCGAGCCATTGATTTATATATATTTATATTAATTTATATATATATATGTAGATTGTTGGATTAGTAATTTAAAATTATATTGTAATTTTAATTTTCGTATCTAATATATTATATATATATATTATAAATTCCCGAACTCTATAAATTTTTATATAATTTATAAATTTTCATTAGATATTCTAAATTGATGATCTAAGTCAGATGATAGATAAAATTTATAAACTGAATTCAATACTTGCTCAAATAAAAAAGTACTCCCTTCGTCCACCAATGTTCTTCTCATTTTGATCCGATACAAGTTTTAATAAAATAGGTTGACTTTGGTTGATAAAGAGTAAAGTAAGGGTAAAGTGTAGGGAGTGGAGAATGAGACCCGCAAAAAATTAGATGATGTGTAATGTATTGTGAGTGAATAATGAGACTCACCTTAAAGTGTAGTGAGTGGAGAATGAGTTGCCAAAAATAAAAATAAAAGTAAGAAGAAACTTGGTAGACAGAGAGAATATATATTAGTTTTTATGTTTTTAATTGGTATGACAAGTAATTAGAAATGCGAAGTTTTTAAGTTAATGAGATAAAAATATATCTAAATAATAATAAATTATATTTAAAATTTTTTATAAAATTAGTTGACATTCATTTCATTTATTACTACTTGTTGTTAATTATATATGAGCTACTCGTTCATATACTTAGTAAAAGTCGTTAATTATATGAACTTGTTAATGATAACTTGTGATAGTCCTAAAAGTAATAAAATAACTTTACAAATTGATAGATTCAAAAGCTAATTGTTTACGATTTTTATCAAAAAAAATATAGCAATTATAAATATTAAATCCTTCTTAACTCGTCTATTAATAGTCTTGTTAGTCGTCTTGTCCTTTAATGACTAATCGATGCTCAAGCCCACATGAAAATTAACCAAAATATATGAATTAATTTATTTATATGCATATATATATATATACCTAATGTGATTTAAAATTATATATATATATATATATGTTTGTTTAAAATTAATTTTAAAAATAAATTTAAAATTTTTATCATCCTAATTTGTTTGGATCTCTTTAATTAATATGAAAAGTAATCAAGAATGTGATTTTTTGGATTAAATAGAAAAGAAATACATGTAAATTATAATAAAATATATGTCCACTAATAGATAAGTTAGTACAACAAGGGTTTTTAGCCTATAAATACATGAACTTATAACAAATTATGTTTTTTAACATGAACTTTAAAATGTGTTTACAAATACACGAACTTAATACATTGTTCTTTTTTTTACCTGAAATTAAAACCCCCCAATTTTACATTGATATGGAGCTCGAAATTAGTTATGTGGACAAAAATTATATAACATGAACAAAGTTGTATGACACAAAAAAATTTTAAATGATGTGAAAATTAATTAAAATAATATTTTAGTTAAATATTAACCTAAATCCTAATATAATGTTTTTTTTTTACAGATCTATTAGGCAAAACATTAATTTCACATCATTTAAAAATTGTATGTGTCATACAACTTTGTCCATGTCATATAATTTTTGTCCACAACTAATTTCGAGCTTCATATCAACGTAAAATTGGGATGTGAACTTTTAATTTTGGATAAAAAAACAATGTATTAAATTTGTGTATTTGTGAACATATTTTAAAGTTAATGTTAAAAAGCAGAATTTGAAGTTCATGTACTTATAAGATAAAAACGCTCGTAACAATAATGAAGCTCGATTTTATTTCCTAACTAGTTTAGCACCCGTGCGATATACGGAAAGATTGATGTTATATAGGTCGATTGATGTTATTGTAGTTGGTAAATAAAGAAGAAATGAAATGGTTAATGTGTTATTAGGTATTGTCATGCACATTCAGATACTCTAAAAGATTTTAAATTATTAATAAATATATAGTAAATGATTTTTAACAAAATTTTATTCAATAAATATGTTGTGGATAAACATTTTAATATCTGATATGTTTTATATAATATTTTTAAAATGTATTATTTATATATTGTTTTGCAAGTGTTTATTTATTAAATATATGAAAGATGATAAACTATTAAATTTTTGTTTTAGAATACTGTAATATCAAAATTGAAACATATTAACACTCTAATCAATCAATAAGGTTGGAGTGGGTAAATAATTTTAAAATTAGCTGAAAACATATTCTATGGATAGACATATTAATATTTTTTATGATTTATATAGTAATTTAAAAATGTATAATCCATTATACAAATTTTTATTATTAAACATGTGAAGAATGATAAATTATTCAATTTTTGTTTTAGAATATGATAATAACTAATTGAAAGATATAAACAGTAATAAATTAATTAAGTGGGAGTAGATAAATAGTTTTACATTTAGCATATTTTTATCGTCGTATATTTTTTGCAGATATACATACTAATATTTGATAAGATTATATAATAATTATTAAATTTATAATTTATATGTTTTTATAACAATTAAATATTTGAAGAATGATAAATTATTCAATTTTGGTTTTAGGGTACAGTAATATCTGAAAGATATAAAGAATTCAATCTGGAAGTAGGTAAATAAATTTTAATTTAGCATTTTTTATTAATGTCTTATTTGTCCTTTCTTCTACCAAATAAGCTAGCAACTTTTGTAAATGCATATGTTTTGAAGGAAAAATGACATTTTTATAATTATTGAGAAAACTCAGGTTTTTAGATAGTATATACAATGATATATTAGAAATTACAATCTTAGGCAAATACCCACCTTGTTTGTTCCCTTCCCAAAAAGAAGAAAGGCTTAATTCCCCCAATTATAGAATATCATATTAGCAAATTGCACAAACAAATACTCCTATATTCTAATCCAAACCAACTTCTAAAATGAACTAACCTAGAAAACACAACATGCGCTAAATTACGCACCTCTGGAGCTGGTGCTCGAAGTGCGCGTATGTGGAGGTTGGAGAGGGGATGATTCAGAAATATGCCTCGATCGGTCGCTTGAAATACAGAAATATTTTGAAATTTAAGCCATTGATGCAGTAGATCACACCCAAAATTGAGAAGAACGTAGAATTACCTGAGAATTTCTGAACCGGAATTAGAGGGGCTGTGAGTATTAGACGAAACGGTGGTGACGGAGTCTTGGTGGCAGAGTTGCCATATTTGTTCTCTCTTCACCACCGCCGCTACCAGCCTCTCCCAGTTGTCTCTCGGCAAAGAAGTCAGCATCTCTCTCTTCGTTTTCAACTAAACTATGCCATCGGATTATGCTAGAGAGAGAGAAGATGATAGGAGAATGATTTGATCATAAATTGTTTGACGAAATGCCTCTTGTTTTCCCACTCTTGTCTTGGTATTGAATGTTAATTTCGAGAATTTAAGTGAATGGAAGAATTAAGAAATCGCTAGACTTTGACTTGTAAGTCAAGGGAGGGTGACTATTATTTTGTTTTGATTGGACATATCTTAAAACAAATGATTGTGCTTGAATTATATTACTCCATCCGCAGTCCCAGAAGGATTCAAAATTAATGTCTCGTCTTAGTTGGTAGCAAGGGAGTAAATATTATTAGTTCCGTTCATGGTAAATACATGCCTACTAAAGCCTAAAGAAGGGTCCCTAAAATTTATAATATTGAATAGATAGGGGTAATCAAGTCAAAGCAAAAGTCTGTAATTCTCAAATTGAAAAGAGATTGTGGTTGTTGATGTCAAATTTCAATATTTTTATATATAATGAACTGAGTTATTTGGTATATGGGATACATAATTCAAATTGATTGATAGTGTGAGTGAATTCTAAATTGAAATAGTTATTTAGTTTAGACTTTTAGGCCTGTTTGGTAGGCATGTTTTGATAGGTTAGATAAATTTAACTTGATTGAACAATTGTTTGATAGTTGATTATTTGTAACCTCTTGGCCATAATAATTGGAAGGCCGGGCTAAATTCACTATTTTACCCAAGTTTTGAAACTGTCCAAATGGGTTGGTTAGAATTTAACATTATGCAACAATAATTTTCAGTCACACACTTTGCCAAAAACACCCCATCTTCTTCACTCTATCTCTCTCGTTTTTATTTATGCATCTCCTTCTCTCTCACTTTTTTTAAGTTCAACTCCCAACAGTCCGGCGAGATGGCGACACTACTACGTCGCCGAAAAACCCCTCCATCTCGATCTCTCTTCTTCACTCTCCCGATGTGTTCACTTCTTCTACGCCTGATTTGATCTACGCCCGATGTGTTCTCTGTTGTTTTCTCGGCTTCATCGCCGCCTCCGCCCACCACCACTTTGCTCCACCAGAAAAACAATTTTGTCGCGCCTTGTTGCCTCCTCCTCTACCTCCCCAGTTCTTTAATTTTTGATTTCCCCCAGTTTATTTGTTTTTTGCGAACCTCCAATTTTTTTGTTAAATATTTGTATGGATTTGACGAAGAATTGAGTTTTATTATTTGGCGCTGCACTCATTTTTATGCAAATAAATATAAATTCATACATTTATTCCCTTTTGAATTTATTTTTTGCCGACATCAACTATTGAAGTAAAGCTTGACTCTCTTGATAATTGTTAATGGGTGTTTGTAATTTTTTTTATTTAGAGCGACAAAAATGTAGTCTTACTTCATAACATAACTAATACTCCCTCCTCCATCCACGATCTTTCTTTCCAATTTGATCCAGCACGGATTTTAATAAATTGTGTTGACTTAGTTGGTAAAGGGTAAAGTGTATTGAATGTTGTATAGTTAGTGGAGAATTGGGTCCACTTTATTGATGATGTGTAAGGTGTATAGAGTAGTGAGTGGAATAAGGGGC
Organism: Leonotis leonurus; assembly: GCA_026898415.1. Lineage (NCBI taxonomy): Eukaryota > Viridiplantae > Streptophyta > Magnoliopsida > Lamiales > Lamiaceae > Leonotis > Leonotis leonurus. Next base: position 834,015 of record JAPKLX010000125.1, read on the forward strand.
TCACATTAATGATTATATATATTGAGTAATATGTAGTTAGTGGAGAATGGGGCCCACATTATTGATGATGTGTTGAGTTGTGAGTGAAGTAAAGAGTTGCCAAAAATAGAAAGGAAGTGGGAAGAAACTTGATGGACGGACCAATAAGGAAAGTTGGGAAGAAAGATCGTGGACGGAGGGAGTATATAAATTATACTCCCTTTGTCCCACTATTTTTGGCCCTTTTGACCAAAAATCACTCACAGTTTTGGTCAAAAGGGCCAAGAATGGTGGGACGGAGGGAGTACCAATTATCTACCAAACAACAAAATTATATTTTTATTTCATTTTATCTCATCAATCTAATTAAATTTTACCATAACTTGACGAAACCTAACTAGACTATCAAACATGCCCCTAGTGTAGATATCAGTCTTATAGTTTTTTTTTTTTTTTATCAGTCTTATAGTTTATATGTTGAGTGTTGAAATGTTATACTATTATTTCTAATAAAGTCACTACGAAAGTTGGTGGTTACAAAACTTGTTTAATTTAAAAACTTTTATTTTTGGAACAGACGGCATTGCTGACTATTCATTTAACTTTAAAATTGAACATGAACAATTAACATATTCTTTTCAATTAGTCAATATTTAGTTGAACTCTAAACATTCATTAGAAATCGGAAATTTGAAACACTAAAGTAAAATGTGTAAAAAGTAAACATCTCGTGATTTAGTATAATTGATTCTCTGATAAAAAGAATTATACATCCATGATCTCGATTTGAATTGAGGACTTCCAACTAAGTTGAGAATAGGTTATTGGTGGAGCTCAATATCTCTACCCTGCTCATTTGCCATTGGCACTATTTCTCCTAGTAACACCTCGTCCTCATTTGTTCAATTGGAGGTGGCACGTGGTCGTTAAGGGATGACAATTTATTCGCGACTACTCAAAATTTGTGGATACCCGACTCTAACAGGGATAGATTTGAAGGACATTTAATATTCACGGATAGCTTTTTCGTTGAAATTTAGTATTCATTTAATTCATGAGTATGAGTATAGATAGTTACGATCTATACCCGCTAAACACATATCCCACGAAATATTCGTGAAAATATTTATTATCTACCTAAATATTTCAATTTATAGAATACTATATTTAATTTTAAGAACTACTAACTTAATAAAATGTATATTATATTCAATTCAATTTATAAATTTAACTAATATAAATAAAGATTTTAAAATGCATCTATCGTATTTAAGATATATCAATTAGGCATTTCAATTTTATATAAGTTTGTTTTATATATGATTTAATGTCATCAACATATTTGATAAACTGAAAATTAGTTCATAATTATGTAGAAGTGTATTTTTATTTTAAATTATAAGTTGAATATAAAATTTAAAATATTAGTCATCCATATATTTGATGATACTTAGTTCTATTAATCTCACGTTGAACTTTTAATAGATCATATCAAAAGAAAATTTAAATAAAAGGAACAACTTAATTAATCTCTAGGGTTCTGGGCGTAGACCAGGAGTGCAATGACCTAGGGCCCAAAAATTTTAGGGACCATTTTTTTTTACACAATGTATATATGTATAAATAAATTTTTTAGCTCATTTGAAATAATTATTTGTAATTTTGGGCTCATTTAAAAAGAACACTCATAATCATTAAATAAATATGTATACCGAGCTTTTAACAATATCAATATTAATTTCTGAACGTCTTCTCTTTCTTTCTTCCCAATTCTCCTTCTTCTTTCTTCTCAAGTATCCGATTCCTAAGTTTCTTAAATAATTTGTGTACAAGATATCAACAATCACGACTGGAAGTTCAGGCACAAATATATAACTATTCAATTTTTAATTTAGTGGAATAAGATTGATTGATTGATTTCTTTGTTTGGTTTATTTTTTGTAAATTGGCGGGAAACAATACAAAATTGATTTCTTATTAGGATCATTTTGTCGAGTTTATAATGGATTAGATAAAAACATATTGTAAAATCTTTCTTTAATTGGGTATAGAAGAAATTTTACCGCTTGTGCTTCAAAATAATAGGACCAGATTATAGATCATTACCTTGATAATAGTTCTATCTGGTGTGATCAAAGAAACAAAAAAGAAATATAAAGAATATTAGGAAAAAAGATAAAATTTCAAAATAATAGGAGCAGATTAATGGATCATTACCCTGATAATAATTCTATCTGGTGTGATCAAAGAAACAAAAAAGAAAAATAAAGAATACTAGAAAATAAGATAAAATGAAACAACCGTACGTGCATTATCTTTTATGCAATTAATTATTGAAGATACAAAGACAAGTAAAACAGCAGTAGCCACGGATACAATTCTCAATTAACAAGGCCAAAATGTAATATGTGTTTTTGTAGCTATTGGGCAAAAATCATCTTCTATAGCTCAAGTAGTAACTACTTTACAGTAAAGAGGGGCGATGAAATATACTATTGTGGTATCCGAAACAACATATTCCACAACTACATTACAAAGTATGATGATAAATAGTTTCAGACATTAAACAAGTTTTTATATATTATTAAACAATTATATTATACAAGCTTGATACATGTACAACTAGTTTGGAAAAAGAAAACAATTAATTTATTTTTTAACCGAATCTTTATATGAATGAGTATATAAATCTTAAACAGATTCTGTAATAATTAAAAAGAATTAGATACGTTTACATAAAAATAATTTATTTATATAACGTTTAATAATATTAAATTACATGTATATATAATACCCGTCGGATTTTTTGATTGGCCACACTCTAACTACATTAAACAAGTTGAAAGTGGAATAGGTTGAAGTAGATTAAAGGTCATCCCATATGTAGTGGGTATATTTGTAATTATAAAGCTTGTATTATCTTGGGCCGGATAGTTCTTCGGCCACGCCATGAGTATCATCATCGGACGAGCCGACATCGTCTCCCAACATCCACATTACCTCCGACATATTGAGACGTTGGTAGGGGTTGTAACGTGTGCAGAGCAGAGCTATTTGCACCAGATGCCACACTACCTCCTCCACACTATAATCATCCCCATTATCTTTGTCAACCATCACTTCCCATTTCCTCTCCTCATAGTTTCTCTTTACCTGACAGATATACATTGAATCAGAAATCTTACTCATCATCACTTCAATAAGTACCAACTCAAGTCTCAACATATGATATGAGCAAGAAGAAGAAGAAGAAAGTGTTGGAAAGGAAAAGACCCACCCAATCAATCAACATCATTCCTTCAGCTTTGGCGAGGCCAATGAGTTCATATGCACTCTGGCCTGAGACGAGCTCCAGAAGAAAGACCCCGTAACCATAGACATCGCTTTTCTCGGAACACTCACCCGTAGCTAGGTACTCTGGTGCTATATGACCGGTCGTTCCTCGTACACTCGTTGTACCGAAGATGTCGTTCCAGTCCATGAATTTGGCCATCCCGAAGTCAGCAACCGCTACTTCAAAGTTTTCATCGAGCAACATATTTGAAGCTTTAACGTTGCGATGAACGATTTTCTTCCCACATTTGTAGTGCAAATAAGCTAGACCCCTAGCAGCACCAAGTGCTATCTCTTTTCTTTTTTGCCATGTCGGAGGAGGCCGTGATTCATGTCTTCCTACAAATTCTTTTAAATATGAGATATAATGCATGCATGCTAGACGCCAAAAGACTATTTACCACAATACCTAAGTTCTTGTAACTTAAACAATAGTTGATCAAAGCATAGTTACCTCGTAGCCATGATTCGACACTTCCATTGATCATCAGACGCAAAACAAGCAGTCGTTCTGTCGGGGTGTGGCAGAATCCAATCACATGAACTACATTCGGATGGACACAAATTCTGCCAATATCCAACTCTTTTTCAAAGTAACATTCTAGACTTTGGGAACTGTATCTTTTAACTGCCACAAGAGTGCCATCTGCTAGTCTGCCTTTGTATATCATATTGAATCCATCTTTACTAACAACTTTGTTGCTAAAATCCTCCGTAGCAACCTCTAGTTCATGTATTGTAAACCTTTTAAGATGCCCAAGTTCCAAACTCTCATATTTTAAATTATTCACATACCACTCAATCCACCTCCCATCTATGTCATACCCCACTTCTAACATCCTCACAACTTCCAACATCGTCGGACGTGCCTCTGCATTGGATTCCGTGCAGATCAAAGCTATTTTTAACAACTTTTCCACCTCTTCTTCATTCGGAATTTCACTTTGGAGCTCTGCATCAATCATACTTCTCCAGTTCCTTTCCTTGCAACTTCCCTTCACCTAATATAGAGTTGTTATGAATAAAACCACTTCACATGCAAATTAGTAAAGGATAATCTTAAGAAGAATAAATAACTTGTGCGAGTCCAGCCTACTCTAAGCTCCACTCTAGTTAGAGGTAATTAAGGGGATAAGGATTTGTTCATCATTGATATGGACAAATATCCTTATCGATTATATTCTAAGCTATTTTGTTTATAAACTAATCAAATAATGGATCCTTTACGGGTCTGCCTTCCGAACGAAGAATATTAATATCAACTCAATGGCTCTGCTCTCGCAAAGCCTAGGTGCAGTCAAGCATTTGGTTAGCAGGCCTAAAAGACTCTGACTGCCAAGGCCTTGTTAGTTATGCAATGGGCTTTAGCCCTCTGCGAGCATTAGCCTCAGGAAGACATTTTTGACTTATTTAGGGTCTGAAACATCTTTTCGAGGAATAAAGCAGTGCCACATGTCAGAACACTCCTGACATGATTTAGAGTAGCTGCCAGCCACGTGGAAAGGTGATAACAACCTGGCGGGAACAATGCGGACATGACTCTATTTTATTGGTAAGGATTTGGAAAACGGTAATCATGTCTTAGGTTGTTATCCATGTATTATGACCTCTTTACCCTCTCTATACTTAATTATATATACACCATCATTTTATTTGGCACAACACATCACACAACACTTAGCATTCAAGAGCACTTTCCTACATGATAAACACTCATTTTGCATGTTTTTAATGATACAATTTTTCACGTTTAGTGTCTTGTTTTGGATTGTTTCGTATTTAATTTCGTTGGTTTTGTTGTTTTGTATTAGTTTTACGTTTGTTGCATTTTTGTATTTTTCTATAGGATTTGGCGTTGCATAGTCCAATTGGAAGCCGAGAGGTGTAATCAAGTAAGTGCGATTATCAAGCTTGGATAACATAGGATGAAAATTCATCTCGATAGGAGTCCTTAGGCGTAAACAAATCCAAAATCGAAATTGAAATGAGGGAGAACGGGTCGAAACAAAATCGCTGCGCTCATAAAGCAGCAAGATCGGCGACCCGGGCTGAGATAGCTGATCTCAAGAAGTAACATCGGTGACCCAGGTTGCAATCGCCGAACCTGCTGGAATCCCACGACGATCGTCGTTTTTGGACATTTTTGTTCCTAACTTCGGCGACAGTCGCCGAAGTCGTGCGCGACTTGATTCTTTTACCTTGTTTTGTATTTTCTTTTCATATTTTATCGAACCCTAGACCTAGAACTATATAAGGGCATTACATTGGAGCCATAAACACACTTTTTTGCCTACTTTTTATGCTTTATACATTTTTACATTCTCTAGAAAATTTTATATTTTTCTAGCAATTTTGGAGCTTTATTCATACTTCTTGGAGGAGAGCTCGTGATTAAGGATTGACAACCCTACATCAAGAATTCTACAATAGGGGTTCATGTTATTTTATTTATATTCAGTTGTTAATTTCATTATGAGTGACTAGATTCTTTATAATTTTAGAGGTTTTGTAATGACCTATTTCTTTTGAAGAATTCGTAATATTAATTCATAATTTTCCTTTCTACTCTTGTTTATGATTCGTGTTCTTAATTCTCATGTTTTAATAGGTGATCACTATTATTGCATGCAAGTTATATATTTGATGTTTTATCCGAAATTGAATTCATAGCCGACCCACAAATACATAATACATGTTTTACCTTGTAACTAGTTTATTTCTTTTGAGACATAGCGGAAATAGAGAGTAAATTAGTTCACTACCATAAACTGCTCTATCAGGAGTACGTGGTTACTTTAGTGATCATTCATAAGAATTATGATTAAAATTTGATGATTAGATTTAATAGGTGAATTCATTAATTGATTTAGTGTCTATATATTACCTATGAAATCCTCTTTTATTAAATTGTTATCCACATCTTTGTTTGCTTATTCTTAGGTTATTTTATATTAATTCATAATCATCCCCAATATTATTTGCCTAGATAATAATTGGATATTTGTGTGAATTAATTAGTGTATTTTCGTTTATCAGTTCTTGTGTATATGATACTCTACTTGCTCTATATTATACCTATCTTTGTGTTTAAAATAGTGCGATCACTGCAATTTATCAAGTTTACACGAGCTAATTTGAGCGTCGGAGTATTTACCAGGAGAACCCCGAACCCTTCTCCGGTCTTGTCTTGGAGGCTTAGGCTTTGAACACAAGACCTTTCTACATACGCGACAGCTATTATTCGATAAACTCAAGTTATGAACTTCAAATGTTTTGGAGTCTCCATAGTCTTATTTATTTGTTGTGGATTGTTCCTCAATCCAACAATCTTAATTAGAGTTTAATAGATTTCAATTACAGTTTACTAGTTCCGGACTAATCTATTCTAAATATCTTCTCCAACCACAAACTTTAATATTTCTTCAGTCTTGAGAATAAACAATGTATTTCTTCATACTTTACACAGCAGGGCTATATTATCTTTGAGTGATAATTTTATCCCATGAAAATGTAGGATAAAAGTATAATCACTCTTTATCCCTTCTTTCTTATCCACCTTTCCTATCTAAATTATAATTACATCATGTTTTTTCTCCTTTATCTCACTTTAAGGAGGGATAATATTATCACTCCAAATTTGAATGGATAATATTATCACTCCAAATTTGGATAAATAATATTATCCGCCTTAGAGTGAGGTGAATGAAAAAAAATTGATGAATTTATAATTTAAATACGATGGATGAATAAAATATGAGGGATTTAAAAACTAATTATACGCGTATCCCACATTTTCATGGGATAATTTTGTCCCTCAAAAAGAATATAGGCTATATATAACTACAACATAGAGTAGGGTGGCATTATTCCATAGACCAAAACAGAGTTATATAATCCAATATGGAGTAGTATACAGAGTCGGTCAGAAGGCAAGACTCACCATATTTAGTAGCATCACGTCGTTGTTATTAGCAGCACGAGCAAGATCATAACTTCTCTGCGCTGTGATGAGCTCGAGAAGAAAGACTCCATAACCAAAAACATCATTTTTAAGTGAACACTTACCAGTAGCAAGGTACTCTGGCGCTATATGACCAAGTGTTCCTTTTATCGGAGTGAGAACATGGCCATCGTAGCAATCCATGAATTCAGCCAAGTTGAAGTCAGCAACTATTGCTTCAAAGTCATCATCTAACAATATATTTGCAGCTTTAATGTCACGATGAATGATTTTCCTGATACATTCATGGTGCAAGTAAGCCAGACCCTTTGCAGCCCCTATGGCAATCTGTTTCCTCTTTCGCCAATTGAGAGGAGAAAGTGATTCATTTCTTTCTGGAGTTCAGTTAGTGAGAAGGTATTAGGAATACAATTTATGCATAAGAAAATTGCAAAGTAATAGTTAAAGAATAAGATAACACAAAGACTCAACAATATAACTATGTAACTCACTAAATAAAATCACACAACTGAAGCTGCTTACCTCTTAACCAGGATGCCACACTGTTATTAACCATGATAGGATAAATTAGCAACCGCTCTTTCTCCGAAATGCAGTATCCACGAACACAAAGCACATTCCGATGTGAAGCAATGCTCGTTATTTCTAGTTCTTTTGTCATCTCTTTAAGTTCTGTAGTGAGTCTTTTAACTGCCACTATAGAACCATCCACCATCCGGCCTTTATATATCTTACTTTGTGCGCCGTGTCCGATGATGTTTTCGTGGCGAAAATTCTCTGTTGCAAACTGTACCTCATCTAGGGAGAATCTCTTTACTTGTGCCAAACAAAGTTGTAGATCCTCTTCATCAACATGCATGAAAAGAGATAAGTTAGTTACTATGCAACTAAAGTTTGCATTCCAGTTCAAATTGTGTTTGAATCATCATAAAAAGTATTCTTTGACTGTCATAAAATAAGATAAGTCAATTAATACAGTTTCTCTAGTGTAATTTTCTGTCCATAACAGTGTCATTAGAACTGAAATATCAATAATTTGCGAATGATCTTATAAATACTTATGAAACATATAAGTCAAAAATTATTAAAAAAAATTAATTTCAATTTCAATAGACAGTTGATGGAATTTTGAACATAACGAAGTTTGGTTAGAAGAAAGTTGCAAATTAACTAACCAGGGATGTGATCCAGATGATCGTTCTTGGGCTGTATTCGTCGCTGCAAAGCAGAAAATATATTCCATGTACCATTTTTCCTAACTGCAGTATTCATGTCACTTATTTAAAATAACATGTTTTTCATTTCCTTATTTCGTCTACTTTTTGATATATCATTCGAGCATTATTATTAGATAGACATTTTTTCTGAGACAGAATAAATTAGATTTGTAACTTTCTCTTTAAAATTAAAGGTGAAGTTATTGCTACGTGAATCTGAGCAATCACTTTTTCTAATTCTACATATTCAGACCTGGTAGAAAAAAATATGATAAGATAAGATTAAATTATCTCATCAAATCATGTGTTTGGTAGAAAATGTGATAAACTCGTTGGTCCGCTATTAAACAATAGACTCGTGTTAAAATCACTATTTTTCCCTAAATTTAATCATAAGGAAATAATGAGATTAAAATAATCTTGATACAATATACAATTTAAATCTTATCATATCATATGGTATATTGACTGCCAAACACAACCTAATTATTTTTGAACTAAAAAAAACTGAGGTTGGGACATTAATATTATGTCCAGTATATTCACTTTCCATAGTTACCTATAAATTTATGAAACATGAATAATAGAAAGAGTACATGTCGGATAACAATGTTCTTTGAATTTTACTTTTTCATTAAAAAAGTCTGTCGCATGTTTTGCATTCCCGTAAATATTCCATTTTTTCGTTTAGTGATAAAATTATTAATGTAATATATACAATTCTTGACAAAGTGCCACCTAAATATAAAAGTCAATTCATAAATTATCCACTTTTAAACTTAAAATTAAATATTTACTCACTTTAAATTTAAAAATTAAATACTATTCATCTTAGACAATTCAACTATTTTAGGTATAAATAATTATATCTTGTTAACGTGTATTAGTAGTGTCTTTATGCTCATCAACACACAATAATTGTAAGTAGACAAGTATACTAGTATTGCATTCAAACTCTTGCATTCGTAGTATTGTAAAAAGAAAATTAATCTTGTATTGTTGTAGTGTTGTATTCGTAGTGTTAACGTTACAGATTATTATAAATGACTTAAGTGATATTTAATAAAAAATAAGCCAACTTTAATTAGACGAACTAAATTCAAGACTGGCCTTTACAGGAATACAATATAAATTGACTTAAGTGATATTAAAACTAGCTCTGTTTTAAGATTAATTTTATTGATATAAATACAATATAATGTCAAATAACTTATAAAACAACATCAATGATACATGAGAAAAAAAATAGACATGATAACAAATCAAACAATTAATATTTGGAAGAAAAAAAAAACGTGAAATGAAATGTTCTATATATCATAGAATTTAGAATTTTGAATATTACATATTTCTTTGAATTGTATCTTAGTATTTTTGTAAGAATAATGTTGTATATTTTCAAATACAAAATCAACAACTTATATATTTTCAAAAATTTCATGTTACAAAAGAAAAAGGAAAATATGGGAAACTAACTTATCAAAGTTTAAGTATAGTCCTATTCATAAAAAATAGTAATGGTTGAATTTAAAAAAAAGGTAGAAAATACACATGCATAATCATAATGCAAACTAAATAAATATTAAATTCTACCCACAAATTAATAAATATTAAATTCTACCCACACACTACATTGAGTATCAAATATTTCTCAAACTCACACTTATTAGCACTACAAGAAAAATGATATTTAGTGACGAAAATATTAACGAAGGGAGATATACCCTCACTAATTGTAACAAATTAATAGTTTTAGTGAGAGTAAAATTTATAGTTAAAAAAGTTCAAATTTCATAACTAATAACTTTTAGTGACAAAAGTTTTTGTCCGTCATCACTTCTCGTTAGCTTCTCTAGTTAAATGTTAATAATGACGGTATAATATAATTTTTACTCTCATTAAATGTATATTTTCTTGTAGTGTAGAGTTCGGTATGCGCGTGTATCGGGTACAAGCACATAAATTGTAATCTCTATTGGGGATATATATATATATATATATATATATATATATTTATAAGGATGGTTATAATAAAAATAGATCTGCTTGTGTTTACTGAAAATACATTTGAACCATCCATATTTTTCATGTAATAGATATAATTAAACTATACCCTAATCAATAAACCCTAGTAAGAAAGAATAACAAATTCCTTGTTTCTAGGGATACAATATTTTAAATAAGATATATACCAAAATTATCTTTTAATCTATACCATTGATCTAAATAATTCAACAGTCAAGATTTATTTTTAGTTAACTCATACAGGAACCATTTTTATTTGATTTGTTCCCTATATATATATATAATTGCATATAATAGAACGAAAAAATTAAAAATTTCAAAAATCATATACTCTATTTTTGAATTTAATAATTTTAAATATCAATTAAAAATAATATTAAAATTTTAAAAAATAATTATATATTTTATTCAAGTGGGATGAATTCTAATATGTAAAATTTTAAAATAAAGCATATAAAATTGAAATAAAAAATTAATTAATTAAAATTGTGATCCCTTGTAAACGTGACATTATGACTTGTTTTTTTTCCTAACTATACTACATTCAGAACTGCGTAAAGTACACCTACGAGTAAGATATACAAACCTTGGGAGGCGGAAGCAATAGTAAGCGGTGGCGATGCGGAAATACGCCGCGATCGGTTACTCGGAATACTGAAACATTTTCATATTTAGAAATATAGCAATATAATATACATATATACACTACCTGGCCAAATTGAATTTACCTGAGAATTTCCGAACCGGAAGTAGAGTGGGTGTGAGTATTAGATGAAACGGTGGTGATGGAGTCTTGGTGGCAGAGTTGCCATATCTGATCTCTCTTCACCACTGCTGCCACCAGCCTCTCCCAGTTATCTCTCGGCAAAGAAGTTAGCATGTCTCTCTCTCTCTCTCTCTCACACACACAACTAAGCTACGTACAGCTAAATTAATAGCATGATTGTAAGCTAAGAGAGGGAGAGTGGTAAGTGAAAGATTCGATTAAATGATGCATCGTTTTCTCTTGCACGACATGTTAGTTTCGAGGAAATGAGGTGAATGGAAAACAAATTTAAGAAACGCGTTTTTTTTCTAAAGTCTAGTCAACTGGTGGAGCGACTTCTACCCCAAAAAATCTCTTCCGCATTTACAGCTTAACTGCATATTAATTAATTGAGATAATAATTTTTATCTGGACAGGTCGGGCCCATTACTCCTTAACGTACAGGCTTAACTCCGTTGATTAAATGACACGTGCTTCACCAAAACTCTCTTAAGAAAGTGTTAAGAAAGTGTTTAGTGGCGTAGCCATAAACGAAAAATATATAATAATACAAATTATAAACTTAAAAAAAAATAATATTAAAATTAATATAATTCTGAAATATTGTTCAATTTTAAAGTCATACAATATCGAATACAAAAAATTAAATTACGTAACTATCTAATTTATTATTCGACAAGTCTTCATTTGGTGAAAGCGTTTGGTAACATTCTCGTCGGAAAATTGTAGAAACACATCTTTCTCAATAAAAGTGACCAAACAATCATTTTGAAATTGATCACTCATGCTATTTCACAACTTATTTTTTACATAAATCATTCCGAAAAACCCACTCTACATTTTCAGTAGCAACCGAAAGAATCAACACCAACTCGATCAACAAAAATACTAGAGATTTCATTTTCTTGAATATAAATTGAGGAAAATCATTTGAAGGAGGCACACTAGTACTATAAGGATTTTCACTATTTATAAATGAAGAGAATAAACTACTTTGATATTTCATTTTTTTGATCGTAAAATAAATGGTGCATTTATGTATTAATAAATTAATATTAGTAATATAAAAAAATGGGGGTACAATGGGGGTACAATTGTACCCCCATTGCCCCATTCTCCCTCCGCCACTGGAAGTGTTCCTTTTCGAGTTCAACCTTTTGGAGTTCAAGTTTGAGTTGAAATATAATGTATACATTGTTCTTAGTTAGAAATCAATTAGAACAAAGAACTTGTAATCTTTATATAAGCTAATTAAGTTTTTCAATTTGTAAGAATTAAGTTGTAAAGGTAACGATCTATAAGTCGTACGTGCATCAATCATAGCCAGTTGCGACTTTAGTTGATTGTCTAAGCTTAACTAGTCTAGATTTAATAAATCCAAAACTAAGAGATTATTTGATTTATACTAACCAGATGTGTAGATAGAAAATATTTTTCAAAGCACCAAAAAATAATTGTATTTTTTGAATTATGCTATTTATACAATTATCACACCATTTTTTTTACTTTCAGGCCTCATTTGGTAGGCTGGATTAGACAGGATATGCTAAATTTGTATGTCATTTTCTTATGTTTGCTAACAAATAAGGTATATGTATTGACCCGTAACTAAATTTAAGGCCCGACACAATAGGTAGGATATAACCTTCTTATTAATCCATTGAAATGGGTGGGATATGATAATAGAATGCATTTCAATTTTAACTCCCTAAATTACCCCCAATCCCAATCTCCACCACTTTATTTTCTTCCCTCTATTTCCAATCTCTGTCATCTAAGCATCCAATTTCTGCACAATCTTCAGCATTTTGTTATGAATTGGTTAATGAGTGAGTTAATATTGTTGGGGTTTGCATGTGAGAGTAATGTGCATGGGTGAGTTTGTAGTGCATGGATGCATGCGATGGTTTGCATACAATGCATGCATATGTTTTGTTGTTTTTCTGGGTTGTATATAAATAAAGTGGCCACTAGTAGAGTGCCACGTGGAGAGTTTGTTTTGAGGTTGTTAGAAGGATTTGAGTATAGCAGAGCTCATTTATAGCTGTCTTTGTAAGAGTAAAAGGACTAACTTTGAATTAATGAAAAAACCCAGCTTTTGTTCTATCATGTTTCATATTGTCTCTTGATTCATAACTACAACTTGTGTGTGAGTCGAGATTGATGAGTGAACGTGTTCTGGTATCCTAACACATTTTATTTTCTTCACTCTCTTTTTCTTCTCTCTCTTTCAAATCTAAGCAATCTCAGCATTCAATTTATGTACAGGAAGAGGCTTTTTTCTCAATTACTTATGTGGAAGGTATGACTCATTTCTTCTTTAAGCTCTTTGCAATCGCAACTAGTCCCCATTTCAATCATTTTTCTCAATTGATATTGCTTTTTTTTTCCTTTGCTATTCTCCATGATTGGTGAAATTCCATTTGATACACACATTTTTTTTATTCTGCTATTTTTCAGATATAATAGATATTGACTCTAGTGGTGGAGACTTCAAATTGCATCTCGTTTTTGTCTTGGTATTATTACTTGATCTGTTGCGAAATTAATGGGTAGTATATGTGTCGATGGGAATTACATAGTCACCACTCTTTGATGGGTATTTTGCAATTGCAATTGTTATTACTTTGTTCTCATTAATTCATGAGTATATATGATTTGATTATATATGAGTGGAGTGTAATTTTATTGAATAATATGGAAATTGTAACCCATTATTTCCGTAGCTATCTTATAAAGTTAGTAGATAGTAAAGAGTGATGCATGCAATATAGGAAAAATATGAAAAGAAGAAGAAGAGGAGGGGTGATGAATGATGAAGGATGATGCTTGTGTTGTGTATGCGATCATTTTCTTATATATATATATGTGTGTGTGTGTGAGAGAGAGAGACGTATACATTGATTCTATGCAATCATATATATATATATATATATACACTATACTATACTGGAAGTATATGTTCACATTAATGAAGTTAAATGCACAAACGGTGAAATCGAAATGTGACTAAAATTTTTAGCTATGAAGCTCAAATGGTAATAAAAAAAATGGTAAAGAACTACTCCCTCCGTCCCACGAATGTAGTCCCCTATTATATTCAAATGAGTGTATTATTATAATGAAATGTGACTACATTCGTGGGGGAGGGAGTAATAGATTTTGGGGCCCAAAAGTAGGTGAGGACTGAGGAGGCGTGTGTAAGGAATTGATTGAGATTGGGCAAACTAATGAGATAGAAAGGTGCATGCAGTGGGTTTCTTGTTCCATTCTATCCACTGCAAACACAATAACATATCATTTGTTGCAATATATGTGGAGAAATTTAGTGAAAATTGTTGCTACTATTTTGATGGATTTCACAGCATCTTACATGTCTCCTTTTTTAAGAGAAAGGCCTTGCCATCTTACTACCATCTCTTATCTGAACTGTCTAGTATTGTTGCTTATATTCTCTTTAAATTAATCTTATGTTATGATGGACTGAACAATAGTTGATGATCAGATATAAAAATCATTGTTTAGTTTTAAGAATCATTTATGTGTTGTTCAAATCTGTACCACATGTTTATTGCAATAAACCAATCTTCTTAATTTGAATCTTCTTTGTACGCTTAGCACGTTAATATTAATTGGTTCTTATATAGAGACTTGGTATATGGTGTGTATTTGTTATAGTATCAAAAATATAGTGGAATGAGTTTGGAGACAGGTTGATCATCCAAGTGTTGTACATAGGTTTATGATTAGCTATCATATTTGATGGAAGCTTTTTTAGTAATAATTATAATAATTTCAAGCCTCTTTTTTTTTTACCTTTTTGTTCAGTAATAATATTTGCGTGTTCACTTTCCTTTTTACACCAATTTTTTCAAAAATGGATCATCTTTTCTTACTTCAGGATTGTTGGTTATAATCAAATGTAGTGATATACTTGTCGGTTCGTTGAACGTCCACCTTGATCCGAATCATGCATGATATAACAAAATATGCGGTTATCTCATTAATGATTGAGAAAATCATTAATGCATATCTTTTACAGTTATATATCATAGTTGAAGCCATAGTCATGCTTAGTTCAAGAAAACGAAAGCATGTTTCTCATGCCCATCCATATAGTATGATTAGTAGATTCTCAACTCAAAAAATGCGTTTGAATAGGATGGTTCTCCATAATGATACTGATTGTATAGATAACCTTCAAATGAATCGCAATTGCTTTGGGAGGCTCTGTGTCTTATTAATACAATTTGGTGGGCTAGATGATGGAAAATACATTAGTGTCGAGGAACAAGTTGCAATATTCTTAGGGATAATATCCCATCACCAAAAAAATATTGAGGTTAAGTTAAACTTTTGGCGAAGTGGTCAAATAGTATCACATTATGTACATGTTGTTTTAAAAGCCATTTTAAGACTTCATAGTACTTTCTTGCAAAAACCCAAACCAGTCCAAGGCAATTGCATAGATCCATGATGGAAGTGGTTTAAAGTATAACTTTATTTCTCATTTTATACTAAGATTAATTAAATACCCAAGTACGTGTTATGAGGATCCTCTAATACTTCTAAATTTATTTTCATCAATTTAGGATTGTTTAGGAGCTCTAGATGACACTTACATAAATGTCATGGTGAGTAGCCCTGATAAACCACACTATAGGACTAGAAATGGTGAAATTTCTACAAACACACTAGCTGTTTGTGATCACAATATGAGGTTCGTCTATATTTTGTTTGGTTGGGAAGGGTCTGCAGCTGAGGGGAGGATTTTAAGAGATGCAATCAACTGGGAGAATGGGCTGAAGGTTCCTAGAGGTAATAACTTAACTAACTTTTGATAATATATTTCTTAATAACATTCCAAGCTCAACTTATAATGATCGTTCGGTAATATGTGTTAGGCTTATACTATCTATGTGATAATGGGTATGCAAATTCAAAAGGTTTCTTAACACCATACAAGGTAGTTAGGTATCACTTGAAGGAATGAGGCCCCAAGAGTGCGAAGCCTCAAAACAAAGAGGAGCTCTTCAAATGTTATAGAACATGCCTTCGAAATAATGAAGATGTGGTGGGGAATATTAAGGTATTGTTCTTACTACCCCATGAAAGTGCAAGTTTGGATAATTATGGCTTGCTTTCTTTTGCATAATTTCATCAGGGGCGAGATGGTGGTTCATCCTTCTGAAGTGTTATTTGATGCGTTAAACCTCGAGGAGCCCAATGCAGAACACGATGACATAGAATACGTAGATATGGTTGAAGCAACCTCTGCATGAAATCACAAGAGAGATGCCCTGGTTGAAGAAATGTGGCTCGATTATGCTACATAGTTTCATGATGAGAACCATGCTAATGTAGAATTACCATATTATACTTTGCATCTAAATACTTTATGACTATTGTAATATTGAAACCTTGATATGCATTGGTGAAACATATTATTATAGCTTTCAGGGAGAAATCCTTTATTGTCTTATTATAGCTTTTTGGGAATCTTATAAAATACTTGAAATTTTGGTTTCTTCTTAATTTTCTTTGTAATTATGGTATTTGTAGAGGTGCTCATTTTTTGAGGCCCGCCGGGCTGGGCCCTAAACCAGCCCGAAACCAGGGTCAACAGTCCTAGGCCCGGCCCGAAACCGTGACTAGCCGGGCCGATTACGGTTCAAGCATGAAGCGAACCATAACCGGCAATTCAGGCCCGCTGGGCCTAGTCTTGAACCGGCGGTTTATCTTAGTTTTTTTTAATTTTTTTCTATCTTTACTAGTACACTACAACAATATCTTATCTTTTATAGCACCACTCTTAGGATCAAATTTGTTACATCATCAATGTGGGACAAATACCTTTATAGCACCACTTTTATGATGAAATTTGTTACACCATCAATGTGGGACAAATACAATTGTTGAAGTTAGCATGATTATGACTAGTTATTCCTATCATTGTATAACTAAATTGTCCATTGTTAAATATCTATATGCAAATGAATAAATACATAACAAATGAAATTTAAATAGTTATTATATAAAACAAAAAAAATTAGTACGTGAAGGGCAAAGAAATTTGTTGAAAAAATTAAATAATATATAACAATGTCTAATATTTCTCTACACTCATTTTAATTTATTTGTCACATATAGTATTAGAATAAATTAGATATTACAAACTCTTATAATGTCATAATTCATTAATATCTCTTCAACTTCCTTATTATGTAATTAGAAATTTAGGAGTATAAAATATATAATACTTATACTATCTTAAGGGCAAATAAATTTGTTGAAAAAAATTAAATAATCTATATCAATGTCTAATATTTATCCACATTTATTTTAATTTATTTGTCACTTATTCACATATCATATTAGAATAAATTAGATATTACAAAGTCTTATAATGTTATATAATTGATTAATAACTCTTCAACACATTATTAAAATATACTTTAAAATTTTACTTTTAATATTTTAATAATTTAAAACATATCCTTCAAACTTTTATAATATTATATTTATATATATCTGTGTCAATTTGTGAGAAAATAAAAGATGATAAAGTAGTGTAATGAATAATAAAATATGAATTTTTGTCCCACATTGATGGTGTAACAAGTTTCATACTAAGAGTAATGCTATAAAAGAGGAAACCGTCGGTTTTAACCGGTTTGAACCGCCGGTTTTGGGGCCCGGCCCGGAACCGGCAGCCTCCTCCGCCGGGCCAGTTACGGTTCCAACATTTAGGAACCAGGAACCGGCGGTTCGAGGCTGGAACCGCCGGTCCTTGAACCGTGGACATGTCTAGGTATTTGGTCACATTTCAGATTTAGGCTCAAATTTATTTTTTGTTTGAATTAATTTTCTGACCAAAATGTTTGAATACAGTGGATAAGAATTTCCTCAACATTCCTGGAGAAAAGTTTGGAATTTGCCAAGGGGGCAATGGTCCATCCTTCTGTCTCTTCACTTATACCATACCAAACCAACTCCATTCACATTTAATTATTTTCGTAAACATAAACATTCAGAGTGATGGAATACGACAACATTTAAATCGATGTATAGTGTAACTTTTATATCTACTCCCCTCAAGAATTTTAAAGGCCAACAAACACTATATGTCACAACCCAATTTCAGATATTTATTTAAATTTTTTTAAATTTATATATCATGATTGTTATTTTGATTTTAAAGAAAATTATGTGTTGAGTTTGTTGTAGTTTAAGTGGCGCCCCTAGTTGAACCATAATGAATAAAATTTTAATTATAAATATTAGAAATTATAATATATTAATAATAATAAAATATGATGTATGGGTGCCTCTATTAAAATACGTATAATATATTTTATTAACTTGAAGTTTTACATGAATCTATTTTACTTATGTTTGATTCAATGATATATATTTATTAATTGAGTTTTGAGAATTTTTAATTTAAATTCATAATAAATAAACACATTTAGAAAGGAGTTTCAAAGTTATAAACTAATGAAAACATAAAATAAAACCTATGGTGCAAATTTCTAAATCAAAATCTTGTCTATAAAGATATTTTCTCCTTTACAGATATACTACACTAACTTGGTCAAACAAATCTTTTACCCTTCAAATTTTTATACTACAACCTCCCTTTTCCTAGTAACCTATACAGGAGGCAAGCTTACGTTGTAAGCTTGTATTTACTTATTTATAGTAAGTTTTCACAAGTATATACTCTCAAGCACAGTAAGTTTTCTTTCTCCCTTTAACATCCTTTCTATTATCAAATCTGCAAAACATTAGGCATAATCTGTTGTGTAGCATTTAAGAACAGTTTCTTTTATTTTCAAGTAAAAACTTTTGAATACAACCACGATCTTAATTCCATTTCCTCAACATTTTCAAAGCTTCTTGCATATAAACCTAAAGAAATAGGTAGATGGGTATCTATATACATATATGAAAATATATAATCTCCCCTTGTTAAAAAAAAAAACACTATCTTTTGTCAATTGAAATTTCACCGAGTAATCTGAGTTGGGTAATTGAGTTGGGCGAGTGAAAACGAGAATAGGGGAGAGGGTAGGTTTGACGGCGGCTAGCGGTGGCTCGTCTCGACCAATGCTTCTGACTTCTGTCCTTTCTTTAGCAAAGTGCAAGAAAAGAGGCTGCAATTGTTATAAATATATATATAAAACGAGTGAAGAAGAAAAGAGAGAGAGAGACTTACAGTGAGATGGAGGCCTGAAGTTTAGGGATGGAGAAAATTAGGATTTTCTTTTACTTCTTTATCATGAATTCATTAGTTGAATTCTACTAATGGGCCATAATTAATTTAAGTAGAGAGCCTCTTATTTTAATTAGTTAAATGGGCCACCCAATTTGTAGGTTAGATTTTAAATAAACTCAACTTATTATTTTATTAATTTGGGCTTTATTTTTTTATGGGGGTTTGTTTAATTAAATTTATGGACCTTAAATAAATGATTTATGCCGTTTACTTTTGATTAAGTTCATGTCTTAAAGCCTCTCTTCAAATCTTGAAAAAAAAAATAATAGTAATAATAAATAGTTAAATTTCCTAAACTTCATATATACTTATATTTAATATTAGTAAGTATATTTAATATAATAGTTCCACTTACGTAAGTGAATTAATTATGATGCTTTAGTTAAATATTTATATTAAAATAATAATTTTATAGTTATTTATTTAGTCTAAATACAATAATTAAAAAGTTAATAAAATAAAATGATAGTTTTGCAAGAAACATTTTTAGATTCATATTAAATCAATTAAAGTGATATTTAGGTCTTTTATTTTATATTTATAATTGTATGACTAGGTGCGGCACGACTAAGGCATTGACGTGGTTTTAATTGCTCGAATCTATTTCAAGTTCAAGGTTTAAGGTGTGGTGATTTATTTATGTTACGCCGTTGATTATTGTTATCCATTTTAATATTATGTGTTCGTCATATGTGTTAATATGAAACTATGTTGGTGAGTAGCAAGACAGTTATTCAAAGTTGGCTCAAGTTGCTCTCACTCTATGTTATGCGCAAATTATGTTATGTCGTCAGGGGCCCGCCAAATGGTTCCAGGACGTCACAGTCCTTGGTATGACACCGTGCGAAATCAAGTCTATGTTATATGGCCATATGTGTTTACTGTTTTATTGGCATGAACAACTCTTGAATAATACTCCCTCCGTCCCCCAAAGATCTTCCCATTATTCTATTTTGGGCCGTCCCCCATCTTTCTTCCCACTTTATTTCTATTTTTGGAAACCTTCTATTTTACCCATCTTATTTAATGTGGGTCCCATTATCCACTCACAATATCTTACACATCATACTACTTTTTGTGGGACTCATTCTCCACTAACATCACTTTACTATCACTTTACACTTTAACAACCAAAGTCAACACATGTTATTAAAACCCGTGCCGGGTCAAAGTGGGAAGATCTTTGGGGGACGGAGGGAGTATCACACACTAAGTATACTTTTGTATGCTCATTCCCCACATTAACATTTCAGGTACTTGAGTTCGAGGTGCGTGGAAAGTCAAATGACGTATCATGATATTCAAGAAAAACTTTATGCACTTATATATTAAGTATTTTTGTTATGCATTTCTATCTGGAGGGCCGATACTACAAGACTAGAACTGAACCCCTTACACATGCATGCCTCCCTCAACTCGCAAGGGATAGCACAGTGAACATCCTTTGTCGATATTGAGCAATATGATCATCCAAATCAGTTGTTCCATGAAATGTCTTCATGTTAGGGAAGCTGAATCTGTTGGGTATCTCTTCTAGGGCGATATCGTCCACAAATGGTGAGTCAACATAACAACTTGCGGCGCTCTTCTTGATGGGTGCGGGGACTCCTGGGATTCGTTGTATTGTCACTTCCATCTCCGCGATCTTCCTAGCTAACTCCATTTCAAGGTTTGTGTATGAGCCACTAACGGCCAGTTGTGGCAGTTCAGTTGCAAGGGGGTAGGCCTAGCCTCCACCAGGCTGGGATGACAAAGTTACCTAATGATTTGCTCTCGATGAAAAAACGGGTCCCGTCAGCTGGGAACTTCCTCCTGGCAGATGATTCGTCAGTCCGGCTTCGATCATGCCTTCGGCGGTTGCAGCACTAGTGGTAGCCCCAGGCGTGGCGTGCACAATTCCAGAGGTGGTGGACTTATCAGTCATACAAAGCGAAGTTGTTTGGGGCGGTTGTACCAATGCATCCGTGCTGACCGTTCCGTGTGTCAGTGTTATCCTCGAGGTTGAGACGTTTCTACCTGCAAATAGGGTAACACACCCAGTATTAGGATGAGTATAGACAATTTCAGAATTCCTTACCACATATGACAGATCCGTAATGTGCGGCTCGAGATCATCATCCGGAGGGGTAAAGGTGCCTTCTTCAAGTGAACGCATTGGACCTACCGGAACTCGAAACCTCAAAGTTGATCCTCTCTGATTATGAATAAGTAATTCAGCGTTCTCTTGTTCTAGCTTCTGTCTGTTCTCACGCTCTTAGTTCATTTGTTCAGTGAGAGCGGTGGTCTGCTCGGCCAGATTGGGTTGAACGGTAGTGTTGGATCCGTCAACTTGCCCTGATATGATGCTCCGATTGAACTTTAGTAGCGTTTCTCACTTTGTCATTTGATTGCTTGGGCCCACGGTGGGCGCCAAATTGTAGAGGGTGATTCCTATAATTGAAGTATGTGGGGCGCCATCAACCTGCTCAATCAGAAAGCAACCGTAAGAGTTCGAGGAGAGCACCGGTGGGGTGTTAGTTAAAGAACCTCCGACGGTCAAGTTAGTACGATTGAAAATAAAACGATAATAAGGCGAAATATAAAGCAATAATATTGCTAAAAAGATAGGTAAAGAGAGTATTTATGCTGATCGGCCAGTCGTACCGATTGGTCTGATCAGGATCGGTGTGTGCCAGATGGATCAAGAGATGATGGGAAAGATGAGAGCAATAGGATCGTGAGTGAAGTAGCCGAAAGTGTGAGTACGTGAGTAAGGGCGTCCCTCCATTGAGTAGGTTGGGTTGGTTTTATATGAGGCGACCCTTGGCCCATTAGGGTTTGTTAATTTACCTGATTACGCCTATCTTCTCGTTCATCCCTAGCATAGTTAGTTGCGAGTTTCTCGGTTTGGTTCACCCGACTCTCATCATTGGCGGCCGTAGCCGTTGTTGACCGTGTTGATAGGGTTTTGGCTGATATTTTGGGCCAGTTGGGCCGTTTGTGGGCTCATATTGCCTAACTGTGTTTATGGGCTTTTCAGTTATAGTAAGCCAATTGGGCGGTTTGCTAATGAGGTCGACTCAACTGGGCTTACCTATCGATTTACATTTGGGTTTATTGGTATAGTACGATTTTTGCCCACTATATATTTTAAAATCAATATCCCTTTTATTTTCATATTTGGCCAATTTTATCTTCTGAAAAGCACAATTTAGGTCCGGTCTACTCTAGTCATGGCTTGAGCAGAGTTGGGCCAATCCTCTAGAAAATATTCATTCTGTGATTTTCATTCATGAAAAATGCGTTGCAAAAAAGTCGACACATACTTTACGAAAAAAAATTAAATTTGTACTTTCAGTAAAGAAATTAACCCACAAAATATTTAAAAAAGTATACACATTTTTTGTTGACGATCCAAACTAATAATAAAAGCATTATTTTTGTGAACCGACAAATTACACCAATCTACCATGACCTGATTCTAAGACGACTTGGCACAATTAGCACTTTTAGACCCAACCATAAGCCTAGGTTGTGCTAAGCTTGTCTCCGAAATCCATCTAAGCCCCATGCGCGACCGGTCTATAAATAAGTAGGCAATGCATCACATCGAACTATCTTTCCTTTCATTTTTTGGTCATGTCATATTATTTTATTTTTAGGTTGCATTTGTTTATTACTCTTTTCATTCAACGATTTGTTATTTATTCTATCATTTTGGTTTGTTTTCAAAATTGTTATAATTTTTTTTTTTTTTGTAACTGAACATCTACACTTTAAATTCTACTCAATACATCTTAACTTAAACTATTTTTATAAAACACGTGTCAAGAGTGAAAGTGGATAATAAATTTATAAACAAAGAGAATATATAAAAAAAAATAAAAATAAAGAGGGATAATAAAAAAAGTCATTGTTTAAATATTTCACTCTTCATCTTCACCTAATAATTTTTCAAAATGAGAAATTTTTTTATAAGGTATTTAAAATATTATATTTATAAATAATTTTTGTAAAAACGAGGAAGATTAAAGATTAGAAGAAGGAAATATGTAAGCTTTTGATTTTTTTTTTATTATCTCACATTATCCCTTCTTTTAACTATATAAGGAAATACAACCTTATAATTTTGTCTTTTTTTTCAAATATCTATTTATTGAAGAAAATATAGTTAGAAATAAATATATAGTGGAATCCTCGTGGCATAATAATTATTTTTTTCTCAAATATTCTCATGTAGGTAAAAGGAAAATACCATTTCATACTCGATCCACTATAACATTATTAATCAAATATTATACTTGACAAACTTGACACATTATTTCATCAACATACACGTAACGCATATCACATAAATCATAATTGGGAGAATCACACTATAAGTCTCTAATATAGTTGGATAAATAGTTACATTCACACCGAAAAACTCCTTATAAATATCGAGTATCGCATTTCCATAATAAAGTCGTAGTTGAAAGTAGGTCAACAGCGAAGATTAGGTCCGGGTTGAACCCGGAACTGCTTGCAATAATATTATTTGTAGTATTGGAGACGAGAGTTAACCTGGGCCGGGCCCTTTCCATTGCACTCCGGGCTGTTAATGGCCCGAATCGTCTCACCAAAGCCCTTTCCCGAAACAAAGGGGGCGTGGCAATTTTCCATCCAAAACCATACAGAAGCCTTTATCGATATAACTGCATTTGTGGATACCAGTTCCGGATTTTTCAGCCCGTTAAATCCGATGGCCCGGCCCGCCGCACCGTAGTTGTAGTTCCACGTCAGCTTCAACGGTCCTCGTCCGTAGTACCGCTTATTGGGCCCACAAGGCCATTCTGTATAATTTGGTTCACAATAGGCTTTCGATTGCCCATCCTTCTCTTCAATAAAACACAAACCTAAGGGATTCTCATTTCAAGAATATCTTTCTCATTTAAAACTTTTTATTTTGGAAATATAATTTTACCATTTTTACCTTTAAATCAAAATCAAACAACACATAAAAGTGGGACTTCATCTTCACTCACTATTTTAAATACACTTTTCAATCTCTATTCAGCATATATATTAAATAAAAAATTTACACAGTCAAACTACTGTTATGTGAAGATGGCTGCAGAAGAATGCTTAGGGGGTGGTTTTGCAATTTCCATAATTGTTAAAGGGTCATTCTGCTATTTTCTAGTGAGGAAGATAGTTGGTATAAGTTTGATTCTTGAGAGCAGTTTTCTAACTAACGATTTACTCGCGTTGTTTCCAGTAGTCACAAGAGATATTGGGTGAGAGATACACGAGAGTTTGGTGAGGAAGAAGATCATTAATTCAAGTGATGATCTGGGTTTCTTTCTTGGATAACAGCAAGCTTGTAATCTGTATTCAATACTCAATTCTCAGTAAATAAAAGTTCTTGTTAACATCCCGTGGATGTAGGTGTATTGGCACCGAACCACGTAAATCGATTGCGTCTTGTTTAGTGTGCTTTTAGTTCTTGTTATATCTTCTCCCAGCAAGGTGTCTTACTTGCTATTTGTTCTTGTTCTGTTGCCTTGTTCTTGTTGGTTTGATATTGGGTTTCATCAATTGGCGCCGTCTGTGGGAATTGGGAAGAGATCTCCACGATGTCTGCAACAAGATTCGAGGCTGAAAAGTTTACGGGCAAGAATGATTTTGGCCTTTGGCGCATCAAGATGCGAGCGCTCCTAACGCAGCAAGGTTTGGCTGCGGCGTTGAAGGGAGATAAGGCTGCAACAGATGATGATTCAAAGGATAGGGCCAAGAAGGAGGAAATTATGGAAAGGGCGCACAGTACAATCATCTTGTGCCTTAGTGACAAAGTGTTGCGGGAAGTGGCGAAGGAGACTACCGCCGCTGGTGTCTGGGCGAGGCTTGAAGAGCTCTACATGACTAAATCTTTTGCGAATCGCCTCTACATGAAACAAAAGCTTTATTCTCATAGATTCTCGGATGATAAAGGAAGTGAGGAACAACTAGAAGAGTTCAACAAATCATTAGACGATCTTGAGAATATAGATGTGAAGTTGGATGACGAAGACAAAGCAATCATCCTGCTCAATGCCTTGCCAAAGAGCTACGAACACTTGAAGGATGCCATGCTATTTGGCAGGGAGAAAACTATTAACACTAGATGAGGTACAATCAGCCTTGAGAGCAAAAGAGTTACAAAAGAAAAATGATTACAAAGTGGAACAACCAGCAGAGGGTCTTGCTGTGAAGAAATTCAAGCAGAAAAAGGACAAGAAAAAATTCTTGATTTCAAAAGGAATTACTAAATCCAAGGGAAACGAGCAAGATCAGAAAGAAACAAGGAAATGCCATCATTGCAAAAGGATAGGTCATCTCAAGAAGGATTGTTTTGATTGGAAAAAGAAGCAATCCTTGAAGGAGAAGGGATCGGATCAGGCCCAAGCAGACTGTACTGAGGGCTGTGATGAAGCTGAAGCTATGAATGTGTGTGAAGAAATCAATGAAGACACATGGATATTAGACTCTGGCTGCAGTTTTCACATGTGTCATTGCAAGGATTGGTTTCAGACATTAAGCTTCCAGGACCTGGGGTCTGTGCTATTGGGAAACAACCAAGTGTGTAAGGCTGTAGGAATTGGGAATATTAAGATGAAAATGCATGATGGGTCCTTCAGAATTCTTACTGATGTGAGATACATCCCAAAACTGAAGAGAAATTTAGTATCCCTTGGCATGCTTGAAGCAAAGGGGTATAACTTCAAATCTGAATCTGGTTTCTTGTATGTTGTTAAAAATTCCACTGTGATAATGAAAGGTGTCAGAAAGCAAAGCCTATACTATCTGATTGCAAGCACGGTCGTAGGGAATTCTGAGGTAACAACTAAGGAAGATTACAGTTTGTGGCATAGGAGATTGGCTCATCTTGGAGAAAAGAGTTTAAATGAGCTCCTGAAGCAACGAGCTTTCAAGTGCACAGGTGTCAAGATGCTCGACAAATGTGAACATTGCATTTTGGCAAAGAGTAAGAAGAAACCATATCAAGCCGGTAAGCATACTTCTACTGCACCGCTTAATTACATACATGCTGATTTGTGGGGGCCATCTAAAACTGAAACTATTGGTGGATCTAAGTATTTTCTCTCACTCATTGATGATTACTCAAGGAAGGTGTGGGTATATATGCTGAAAAACAAGTCCAATTGTTTTGAGAAATTTAAAGAATGGTGCACAGAAGTGGAAGTTGAAAAAGAGCTGAAAGTGAAATGTCTAAGGACTGATAATGGACTAGAGTTCATGTCTCAAGATTTTCACAAGTATTGCAGGGAAAAAGGGATCAAGAGACACAACACGGTCCCAGGAAACCCCCAACAAAATGGGGTAGTTGAGAGAATGAACCGAACACTACTTGAAAGGGTAAGATGCATGTTATTCGATTCAGGATTACCTATGAGATTTTGGGGGGAAGCTGTATGTACAGCTGCGTATTTGATAAAAAGGTCACCATCCTCTGCAGTGGAGTATAAAACTCCAGACTACCTCTGGTATGGGAGACTAGACAGCTATGATCATGTAAAAGTGTTTGGTTGCAGGGCCTATGCACATATTAGGCAAGACAAACTGCAACCTAGAGCTCTAAAATGTGTAATGGTTGGTTATCCTAAAGGGGTGAAGGGTTATAGGTTATGGTGCTTGGAACCTAACTCGCGAAAGGTTCTCATAAGCAGAGATGTCACCTTTGATGAAGAGAGTATGCCATTCAAAGAAGAATCTGGATCAGAAAGGGCAGATGTAAATAATAAGAATGATAAATCTGATTTCAAGGTGGAGCTATCTGATTATGAAGATATGATGGAGGGTGACACTAATATGGAATATGAAGATGAACGAGATGGTGCAGAAGAAGTTCATGAAGATTATAATCTAGCAAGAGATAGACCAAGTAGATTAACTCAGCATCCTGCAAGATATTCAGATTATGATATGTTGTATTATGCTTTGAGCATTGCTGAGGAAATTGATTATCAAGAACCATCTAACTTTAGGGAAGCAAAGGCAAGCTCAGAAAGGAAGGAATGGTCTGCTGCGATGCAAGAAGAGATTGACTCTCTTCACAAGAACAATACCTGGATACTTGTTGAGAGACCAAAGAATCAGAGATGCATTAGTTGCAAATGGATATACAAGAGAAAACATGAGGTGTCAGCTGAAGGTGGAGTAAGATTTAAAGCAAGGCTGGTGGCTCGTGGTTTTAGTCAGAGAGAAGGTGTTGATTATAACGAAGTTTTCTCACCGGTTGTAAAACACTGCTCTATAAGAATCTTACTTGCTATAGTAGCAAGATTCAACCTGGAATTGCATCAACTTGATGTGAAGACCGCTTTCTTGCACGGCGAGCTCGAAGAAAGTATCTTTATGAGCCAGCCAGAAGGGTTTGTTAAGAAAGGAAATGAAGGGAAGGTTTGTTTACTTAAAAGATCCCTTTATGGGTTAAATCAAAGTTCGAGGCAATGGTATAAAAGGTTTGATGATTATATTGAGAGCATTGGTTTCACAAGGTCAAGTTATGACAATTGTGTATACATTAAAGTTGTCAACAATGTTGCTGAATGTTATCTACTTCTATACGTGGATGACATGCTCATTTCAAGCAGCAAGATCTCAGAAATTGAAAGGTTGAAAAAGGATCTGAGTAAAGAATTTGAAATGAAGGATTTGGGAAATGCTAGAAGAATATTGGGAATAGACATAATAAGAGACAGAGCAAAGGGATCATTGTGTTTGTTGCAGCATGACTACATTCAGAAAGTCCTCAAGAAATTTAGGATGAATGAAGTGAAATCAGTCTCTACACCACTATCCCAACAATTCAAGTTATCCGGTAAACAAAGTCCTAAAACAGAAGATGAAATAAGGGAAATGAGATCAGTACCTTATGCAAATATAGTAGGGAGCATAATGTACACTATGATATGTACGAGGCCAGATTTATCTCATGCGTTGAGTGTTGTGAGCAGGTACATGGCTAAACCTGGAAAGCCACACTGGATTGCTCTAAAATGGATGATGAAATATCTTAAAGGAGCCTCGAACCTTGGAATTATGTTTAGAAAGGATAGCATAACAGAAGGTGACCCTCTTAAAGGATTTGTAGATTCTGATTTTGCTACAAACCTTGACAACAGAAGGTCACAAACAGGATACATTTTCACGTTGTTTGGTGGAGCTATAAGTTGGAGGTCATCCCTACAATCAGTGGTTGCTTTGTCTACCACCGAAGCCGAATTCATGGCGATTACAGAAGCGGTGAAGGAAAGTGTATGGCTGAAAGGGATGGTCACTGATTTTGGTATAAAGCAGGAGGTGATTGGGATACATTGTGATAGTCAAAGTGCTTTGTGTCTTGCCAAACATCAAGTGTTTCACGAGCGCTCAAAACACATAGATGTAAGAAACCATTTTGTGAGGGAGCTTGTGAATAAAGGAGTCGTGAAAATGATCAAAGTGTCAACGGAGAACAATGCCGCTGATATGCTCACTAAGTCACTGCCTGTAACAAAGTTCAGATATTGTTGCAAATTGGTGAGACTTATCCCTTGTTGATTTGTTCTCTATTTTTTTTGCCCTGTAGTGGGGCAAGATATATGGAGGAAAGCTGTGGTTTTCTTTTGTTCATGACTTCTACAGCCAAGGTGGAGATTGTTATGTGAAGATGGCTGCAGAAGAATGCTTAGGGGTGGTTTTGCAATTTCCATAATTGTTAAAGGGTCATTCTGCTATTTTCTAGTGAGGAAGATAGTTGGTATAAGTTTGATTCTTGAGAGCAGTTTTCTAACTAACGATTTACTCGCGTTGTTTCCGGTAGTCACAAGAGATATTGGGTGAGAGATACACGAGAGTTTGGTGAGGAAGAAGATCATTAATTCAAGTGATGATCTGGGTTTCTTTCTTGGATAACAGCAAGCTTGTAATCTGTATTCAATACTCAATTCTCAGTAAATAAAAGTTCTTGTTAACCTCCCGTGGATGTAGGTGTATTGGCACCGAACCACGTAAATCGATTGTGTCTTGTTTAGTGTGCTTTTAGTTCTTGTTATATCTTCTCCCAGCAAGGTGTCTTACTTGCTATTTATTCTTGTTCTGTTGCCTTGTTCTTGTTGGTTTGATATTGGGTTTCATCAACTACTATATTAAAACTCGCGTGAGATACAAAACAAAACTGTCTGTAATTGCTAATTATTACCTCCGGTCTCATATGCAACATGGCCAAAGAAGGCTGCGATCTCTCTCTTGGAATCGTCGGCGGAGCCGATAGTCCCGAAGGTGGGATACGACGCCGTCGCAAGGAGGAATCTGGAGCGGGTATAGAAGCCTTTTCGGGGGCAGTTGCGGCGGCGCTGACTAGCTACAATCCCATTGAAGAAACTATCACTGATGATATCACCAACTTTGACTATGTTGCGTCCCTTGCATGACCCGGCCCAGCAGTTGGGCCCGCAGTGTGCTTCGTCGTTACCGCAGAAACCAAATTTGCTGCAGCACTGGTCCCGCTTGCAGCCGCACTTCTGGCGACAATAAGAAGGCAGAGAATAGTGAAGAGTGCGTCCAGATTTTTCATCTCTTGGGACATGTGATGTTAGAGTTGTTAAAGAGATGAGTTTTTATAATGTACATGCATGTATTTACGCGCGCACATGGTCGATATATATAGGATTCTATGGTACATCACAATAGTCGTTCGTTAATTGAATTAGCTAGTGTCCTTATATTTTAATTGCAATTTTTTTAGCGTTATGAAAATTCAATATTAACGATACCCATATCAAATAAGTTTTTTTGTAATTGTAACATTAAATTTAAAGAATTTCTTATAATAGGTTGGAAATGGAAACTTTCAACATCATGCATTAACCACTCAACTGGTAAGCTAACACTCATTAAATGATGTTTATTTTATAGATAGACGGATACAGAACAAAATCTTTGAGTGGAACCTCAAGAAAATACATTTTATGTTATTTATGTAGTGATTGGACTTTACAATTCTGTAAGAATTAGAAAAAATGAAATTATTGGAAGGGGCCCATACTCTTTAAGTTAAGTCCCAAGTCCAAACATTATAGCTTATAATAATTAGTTGAATTAAATAGTAGAGTGAATACTTTTTATAAGACTACTTGTTTATTATACTAACAAAGTTAGACAAAGTTAGAGGGTGTTTGACTAAACTTATTTTAAAGAGCTTATAACTTATAAGTTTTTGCAAAAGCTTATAAGTTGGAAAAATAAGTTGGGGTAGAATACATATTTTTTGAGGAACTTATAAGTTACAAGAGCTTATTTTTACAACTTATAAGCTCTTAAAGAGCTTAATTTGTCAAACAATTTTAAGAAGCTTATAAACTTTTAAACAAATTATAAATTATTTTAAGGTGTTTATAAACTTAGTATTATACCTCATCCGCAAATATTTGTGAAGATATCTTTAGTGGCATTGGAAAATTTCTCCATTGTTAGGTAATTTCTAAACATCCATAAAAGAAAGTATTGTGAAGGTGCTAATTAGTGGCAAAAAGTCCTACTATAGTCTATAGTGGGACCAGTACTCATTTGCATTTGTAGTGGAGTTTACGCATAATACCATTCTTGTCTGGAGAACTTTCCTTGGTTGACAATTGAAACATGTAAGTTGAGAATTTTCCCAAATGTAATGCGCATTAGTATGTATTCTAGTGGAAATAACAAAATATATGTCTATTGAAATTCATAAGAATATAGCTAGCTAGTGTGGAAAAAATATCAACAGAAATTAATACTCGAAAAGAAAACGATCTTCCACTACTACTACTGACCGGATGGCCTATAATTTAATGAGTGCTGTTAATCAACCTAATTACATAAATATTCAAAATACACTATCAGGTGGTTTGGTTTGTGTGATAGAAGTGATAGGATTATAAATTTTAAATCTCTACCTTTTTATCTATAATCATCTATCTCCTTACGAATTCAATCCATTTTTATACCTCTTAATCATTCAAATGTTTGATTATATAATCACACCAAATTTGACTTGATTATTTAATCAAGCATTTGAGTGATTAAGGAGCATACAAAATGACTAAATTCATAAGGAGAGAAAATTATGGATAAAAAAATAGAAATTTAAAGCTTATAATCTTATCGATCCTATCACACAAACCAAACCACCTCTATATAAATAATGGTTATATAAGTCATTTAAATCACCTGCAGCCTATCATTCTTTTTCTTATTTAAATATGAACAATCAAATACTCGATCTCTCATTTAAGGTAAAAACTCACTCTAGTTTTCAACTTTTCATGATATCAATTTCTTTTTTTCCATATTCTAATTGTTAAATATCTTAATTTGTCCGAGTAATATTAAAGACAATGAGTGACATAGCTAGGGTCGGTGTCCAAATTCCAATACTTGTGAGAGGCGATAAATTTGACCGTGTAATCTCGCCATCATGAGTTTAAGAATATGAAATTAAGCTCCGCACTCCATTACATTAAACATTAATTACTACTACATCACACATATTCTTACACCACCATTAGCATTTAGCAGTCGACTTAGAAAAATTCCAGTTTCCATAACTAGCTTTTCCATGCTGTCCCTGCAACTTAATAATTGGTGGGATGGAACCAAAATTTATGAAATAGGGGATTTAAATTATAGTAATTGTCATTTACATGATATGATAGTGAGGTTTTTGGCTAAGTTTATAAGCTTTTTAAAAGTGTTTGGGAAATTAAACTCTTTGAGAGTTTATAAATTGTAAAAATAAGTTTTTAGAGTTATAAGTTGTTCAAAAAATAAGTAGCTCTAAATCAACTTATTTCTCCATTAACTTTTAAGCGGGCAACAAAATTACATAAATAACCCTTCAATATTTTGTTATTATCACATAAATGCGTAATGGTTTGGTCATTATTACGTATGAAGAGTTTAAAATGTCAAACACTTTAGAGAGTTTATAAACTCATTTATCCAAACACCTTGACAACTTATAAAAGCTCTTAAGATATAACATCTTACACTATAAGAAAAATGATATTTAGTGACGAAAGTATTAATGAGGGATATATTCTCACTAATTGTAAAAAAAATAGTTTTAGTGAAAGTAAAATTTATAGTTAAAAGTTTAAATTTCATCACTAATAACTTTTAGTGACAAAATTTTTTGCCCGTCATCACCTCTTGTTATTGCTTTTCTAGTTAAATGTCAATAATGACCATATAATGCAATTCTTACTCTCATTAATTAAATGTATATTTTCTTGTAGTATTACAAATTCTTGCAAGAGCTTAAATAAGTTTAGTCAAACACGTTATAGTGCTCTTTTCCGTCCTTGTTTATTCTAATTTCTGGTAAATAATAACATATATATCTTATTAGAACGTTCGTTAATAACAATTTAGTTTTAGATAAAAATTAATATATAAAATATCTATTATTTTTTGTGTAAAATATAATTATTTAATATTTTTTAATATTTGTATACAAAAATAAATATATGAAACGTTATGAATAGAAGGAAGATAGTATATACACCCCAATTTACAATAGAAACAACACTTTACATAAAAACGTAGCAAATGAATATATACACAACCAATTAATTTTTTCATTTGAGATTACATATAATTATAATTTCCGGTGATCCATATTCTAGCGTTGACCTATCTTCTATTTTTTTTGTGACTTTTGAAAATTTTAATGTAAATATTTTATTTTCATGTGTATTTTTTATGTCAGTCAATATATTAATCTATTTTGAAGATTTATATGAACATTTTACATGCACAAGTAAAATTTTCAACAATAAACAACACATGTTTGGACAGTGGTGTAGCCAGAATTTTTAATTCGGGGATACGAAAAATACAATAATACAAATATAAGCTTTAAGGAAAGGAAAATATTAAAATTAATATATTATGAAATATTGTTCAATTTCAAAGTCGTATAATATCGAATATAAAGAGAAAATTACGTAACTATCTAATTTATTATTCGACGAGTTTTCATTTGGTGCAAGTGTTTGACAATATCCTCGTCGATAATTTGTAGAAACACATCTATATTTATAAAAGTGACCAAACCACAAATTCATAAATTGGCATACCACTTATCACTTAATTAAAATTAACTTCAAGAAAAAATATTAGTATTACCTTAAAATCAAATCTTGAATAGTACCAATTTGTCCTGCTTTTTATTTAATATTGTTTGTTTGCGATTTGTGGAAAAAAAAAAAACAAAGATTAAACCAAAAGAACGTGCAGTATATTTGTATTTCAATTGGAAAGAATGAATTAGCAAAAGACAAATAAGAGTGGTAGGATGAACTTGATAAATTAAATTGATTTGAAATGATATTTAATTGGAGGTGCAAAACTATAAAGAAAAAAATTAATAATAAAACAATATTAATAATTATAAAAAAAAAAAAGAAAATTTGGGGTACACTTGTACCCCCAATGCCTCATGCTCCCTCCGCCCACTGTGCATGGAGTATATGTCAATTGAACCTATTCTGTTTGATTCTTATTGATTTGTCTGGTTATTCAATTCTGGCCAAAATAAAATTAATTATTTTTGAGATGAAAAATTTTCAATTCTAAACTTCAATTTTTTGCCTAGATCATCGGGTCATTAGGTTAGAATATTTATGAAAAACTTTTAACTTATATATATATATATATATATATATATATATATATATATATATATATCGGGAATGATTATAATGAAAATAAATCTGTTTGTATTAGGCTTGTCAATGGGTGGGTTTTACTCGGATCGGACCCAGAACCGGTCAAAACCCGCTCATTTCAAAGTTATGGTTCCGGTTCCGGTTCCGGTTCTAGACCCGTACAAACCCGCTCATGGTTGGTCCAGACCCGGCCCGACCCGTAAGGTACGGCTCCGGTTCTAACCCGGCCCGACCCGATCAATTAAATTATTATTTTTTCAATTTTTTTAGTTTTTTTCCTTACCTCTCCGAACCCGATCATTTTTGGTCCGAACCCAACCCAATCCACTAGATACGGTTCCAATTCTAACCCGGCCCGACCCGACCAATTAATTTTTTTTTCAATTTCTTTTATCTTAAAAAATAAAAATTAAGACATCATAATGAAATTTATCTCAAATTTTCTGAAAAGCGACACACATAGATTTTTGGAGTACCGCTAAGTATGTATTTCACAAGCAAACTATTGCATAATGTGTACTCAAAATCTCAAATTAAAGCAAGATAATTTTTCCATAATTGAAATTTAAAGACAAAATTAAGATAATGATAATATCATAAAGAAAACCTACAATTCAATTCATTTTCTTTATCCAAAAACATTAGACATACATTTTAGGTAGAATAGACAAATAAAAAATTCAAACACTAAGTCAAACAACTTTGCAACTAAACTGAAAAAATAATATTGCCGAAAACCAACAAGCAATGGAGGCATTGATTTCTTCACATCAACTGAAAAAGACAAACAACTATCTTCGACCTGCAAGATGACAACATACTTACTTTAATTAGCTAGTGAAAGAAATATATCACTTTAACTACAAAGTTAAAGTGATTTACACATTGAGTTTTGAGAAGTTTCTTGATTATGAACATCTAATTTGTTGCTTCTGTGTATAAGTATTCCAAAGTATGTTTCTCATCATAGCACTAATCTTGTTAAACGTCCATTACAATATTACATGACTAATACAATCCTTTATGAGGATTGGGGAAGGCTCAAATTCAAAGCTTTATCATTTTGTAATGGTCACTAAAGAAGGCTCTATAAGAACTCATTTTTAAGAATTAAAAGATTCAGGTCTGTAGAGACACTTTTCTTTGTTTTATCTTCATTTAACATTGCATTTATACACTACCTTGAAGGGTTGGGAAAGAAACTTGGTGATGACTAGGACACTTTCAAACATAGTGACTACTATTCATTGCAAAAGTGAAGCTGGAAACTACCGAAAGCCTAAAGTTGGCTGAGGTTTGTGGCAGAAAACATAGGTACTATATTAGGGAAGCACTCACTCTGTACTCAATTTCAAGACAATAATCTAATCTACAGACAAACTTGATAAAGTAACATTTATGAAGTTACTAGGTGAAACTCAAACAACAATCTATAGTTCCCCTACTGGAGACAGAAAAGGGCTTTATCCATTGAGAAATTTAAGGTGCCAACAAGGTAATCCGCCAAAACAAAGTTATCGTATTAAGGTCTGGAGTATCTGAAGGGAGAAGTCATTAACGAAACAACTGGTTTACTGAAGCTAGCCATGACTTTTCTGAAGAGCCTATTGTCAACAGAATTGAAATTAAACACCATAATTTCTGAAAATTGATTCGACATAATTTTTTATATGAAATTAAACACCATAAAGATTAATCACCACAAAAAATTCTCCAGAACTTCGCCATAAAAGAATTAGAACTAGATCGAAACAACAATCATCTATTATGAAAAGAATTAAAAATCAATTAAACAACTTACTTGAAGTCGCTAATGGTGAAGTCGACCGATAGACAGAACAGGGAGGAAAGAAAACAAGCGACGTCAAACAAGCAAGGAATTAAACTCCATTTATGATTCCAGAAGCAGAAAACCTAATGGTGGAGCCGTGGAGGAAACGGTGGAGGGAGGGAGATTGAAGAACAGGGACGTAGGTTATGCGTAAGAATTTGTTCAGATTTTTCTTAGACCCATGGGTGACCCGGATCCGAAAATACCCATGGGTATTCTCCTGACCCAGAACCGTTAATAATTTAAGTAACGGTCCGGGTCCGGTTCCAGAACCGATAGTTAATGGTCCGGTTCCGGTTCCAGAACCGTAACTATTTTAACGGTCCTGGTCCGAGTAAAACCCACCCATTGACAAGCCTAGCTTGTATTAACCAAAAGTACATTTGAACCATCCATATTTTTCATCCAATGAATATAATTAAACTATACCCTAATCGATAGAAAGAATAACAAATTTTCTGTTTTTAGGGATAAAATATTTTAAATAAGATATATACCAAAATTATTTTTTAATCTGCACCATTAATCTAAATAATTCAACAGTCAAAATTTATTTTTAGTTAACTCATACAAAACTATTTTTATTTGATCACTTCCCTCTCTATATATATATTGGTTGTATATTTGCAGAAAAATATGCACAACAACAAAATTAAAAGAAAATTAACACAATCATATGATTAATCAAACTTAAAATGATTAAATTGAAATAGAAAAAAAAGGGTATATATAATAACACAAATATGTCATAATAATTATTTTCATCGTTTTGACTAAAAATTAGTATAATGAGTGCAATTTTTATATAAGAAAATCAAGCACGTTCTACAAATTAAAACTTTTAATTTTTTTCAATCCATTTAATCGAGCCAAATCACTCTTTATTTGGGCTAGTCTTATCGATTTTGAATTGTTTTGGAATATTCTATTCAAATTAAAAAAAATATATATTGAATTATAAAATTTCAGTCCTAAACCCACCTCAATTTCATATTCATTCTAGCTAATCCATATATGTTGAACAAAATTGACATCCTAGCTACAGAGTCGGATAAAGAAAATGAGAGGCATGAGGCGAAATATTAAAAAAATATTTATCTAAAAATACACTATATATAAAGTTTTTTTCTTAATTTTATTTTATTTTTCTTACTTTTCGACTGCAAATGTACTTAATAAATTTTTATAGTCAAAATTATCTAATAAATTACTTTCAATATATAATATTTATTGCAACCTAGTTGATCCAAAATATGATTTTTTTTTTAATTTTAATTTTGAAAAACTTCTTTCTACAGAAGCAACGGTTATAGGTACAGTTAATTTAATATTCTATAAATAACGAAAGAATTGGGTAATTAATCTAAATTTTTATATAATTTAATACAAGTGGTGTATTCATTTTTATATCCAATATTTCTCTTAACAATTTTATAGCTCAGAAAACAAATCAAGTCAATAAACATTTAATTGATCCTCAAAATTCCTAATTATGATGATTTTAGATCATTATCATTTAAAAGTTCTCAAATATTTATATCAAATAAAAAACCAAAAACAACTAATTTTATATTTTCCATTGGATACCTTTATAAATATAATACACCAAATCTCATATATATTAATAAAGACTAATAGAAAATAAGATTAAGATTTTGAGGAAACAAAACAGAGTTGGCAGACAATATTATTAGTCCTAAACTTTAGATTATTAGCCCTTAATAGAAGATTGTGGTTAACATAACTTATAAATATAATTTATTAGCTTAGATACGAACCAACTTTTCCATATTAAATAATAGCATTACTATAGAGTGTTGGGGCCCTTATGAGTTTTGAGTTTTAGAAAGACTCATTAGCATGACACCCGAAAAGATTTGAAAAATTAAACTAATGCAAAAAAAAAAAAAAAAAGAGAGGTCAAGGAGAATCGATCTCCTAATTAAAAAAATAAGTATATAACTTCTCTATCAAAGAATCTCACTAAGCCAAAATGATATTTATAAGAATTTTAAAAATATTAATTACAAATAAGTATATATGTATATAGGAGGTCCCGATTTTTTGGGGCCTTCGTTTACCGAGGGCCTGAGGCGGCCGCTTCTTTGGCCTCATGGTCCAGCCGGCCCTGCCTAGCTAAACAAACACACCTATATCAAAAAAAATATATATATAGCATCAGTTATGTTTTCTAAGAGACAAAATAAAAATTAGCAAAAAAATAAGGAAAAATAAATAATATATAATTACAAATTTAACATATTAGCGTTGAGTTGAATCTACAGCTTGAGATTATGCAAAGTTATTCTTAGATGTCCTACAATCTAAATGTCATTTTTTAGACCACAAAAATCTAATGATGTTAGATTTGAGTCCTCATTTATAGGTGTTCAAAAGAATCGTAATTTTTGGAATCCGATCATAATCGAATCGTTTCAAATCGTGATTGTGTAGGGAACGGTTCGGTTTCGATTCCACAAGTTTGGATTGGTGAACCAGCAGTTCTGAACCGTCGGTTTTTCAATAGTTATTTTGATAGATAATTAATTAGTCTTATTTATAATTTAATTTTATCATTTATATTATATAAAATCATTGTTTATAACTCATAAAACTATATTTGGACGTGTAAATTTATATAAAAACACACATTTTAAAATTGACGATTTGGAAACAGAATTGTTGGTTCAAAATAGAAACTGTCTTGAACACTTCCAATTCGAACCGTGAACCGTCACAATCACCATTTGATTAAAATTTCAATATAATGAAACCGCAGCCATAATCATGAACACCTCTAATAACATCTATAAATATTTCGAAAATTACACGCATATCTTTTGTTTTTTAATCTCACTGCCTATATTTTTACTTTTATTTTACTACATGAAAATTACTATTTTTTACATATTAACTCTTATCTTAACTCTTAAGTTATTGATTTCATGACACGTAGCGATCATCTAAACTTGAATAAATTGTTAATAGCAAAATGCATGAGGAGCCTAATCATGTTTGATGTGCAGTACTAGCAGTACATAAGTATGACCAAAAAGCCAAATTTCTACAAAGATTTATAATATAAACATCAAATGCGTAGATTTATTTTATAATATAAATTTAGTACATTTACTCTTGGTGCATGTCCTCACGCCTATTCAAGAAAACAAACTTCCACAACATTATATCCCTATAAGACAGATGACCACCTGATATTATTCACCAATACTTTAAAGGTGGAGCTAGCATTCTCATAAATAGCTCTTGCATAAGAAAATGCAGTTATACAGATTGGACTAACAACGAAGATTAGGTCCCGGGTCAACTCGAAACTGCCTACAGTAGTCTTTGTAGTAGTCGACTCGAGAGTTGAGCTGGGAAGGGCTCCTCCCGTCGCATTCTAGACTGTTGATTGAACGGATGGTGGCACCAAAGCCATTTCCAGAGACGAAAGGCGCGTGGCAGTTTTGCATCCAGAACCATATGGCGGCCTTCATCGATATGGATGGATCCACGCCCACTATTTCAGGATTTCTAAGACCGTCTGTAGGAATTACACCCCAAATATTTCCCCCTTAAAAGGCCTCATAAG
>JAPKLX010000125.1:873714-920983 GCA_026898415.1 Leonotis leonurus
ATATGCCAAAGACCATTATTGGTCGATGTGGGACGGAGTTCCAACACCGTCGAATCCTATGTCCTGTCCTGCCGCACCGTAGTTGTAGTTCCACGTCAGCTGCAGGGGCCCACGACCGTAGTACCGCTTGTTGGCTCCACAGGGCCACTCTTGTTTTGTTTTGTCACAGTAGCTGTTCGATTTCCCGCCCTCCTCTTCTATAAAGCACATTCCTTTATTGCACAACAAAAATATTGGTACTAATTAATAAAGTGTTGTTTGGTGATTAATTTAATTATACTACATTTATCCACTAAAATAACATTATACTACGCTTGTTTTGAGTGCTATATATGAATGAATATACACCATTTTCTGTGTGAAATATTCTTCTAATTCATTTTTGTGAACTTAGATATCTCATTCGTATTAAATTTGGTTATATATTATAGGTAGGTGTTGATTGCCAAAAAAGATTGTAAAAGACAAATAATAGCCACAAATATCAAATTATTTAAATTCTAGTTATTTTGAACGTGAATTATTATAAATACCCTTCTACTTAAATTTAATTGTATGAATGGTATGAATGGTATGAAAAGTACGAATAATATTTATTCGTATGATTCATAAGCACATACTATTCATATTATAAGGGTATTTTAGTACAAGAAATTTGTAAATGGCTAGAATTTAAATATTACTTATATTATATTGATGGTTATTATTTGTTTTAACAATATTTTTTGACTATTTTGTATAATCATTCTATGGTTAGTGATATATGTATAGATATACAATTATATTGATGATAGCGAAATAGATGATGAAGTAATTAAAATCTGTTGACAACTTACGTCCAGTCTCATGAGCAACATGGGCGAAGAAGGCCGCGATCTCACGCTTGGAATCATCGGTGGAGCCGATGGTTCCGAAGCTCGGGAATGAGGCAACGGCGTCCACAAATCTGGAGCGCGTGTAGAAACCCTTGCCGGCACAGTTGGAGCGGCCTTGATTGGCTATGATTCCATTGAAGAAAGCTTCGGTCACAATATCCCCCACTCTCACTCTGTTTCTTCCCGTGCACCTCCCCGAGTGGCAGTTGGGCCCACAGTAGTCGGGGCCGTTGCCGCAGTAGCCGTATTTGCTGCAGCACTCGTTCGACTGGCACCCACACTTCTGAGCCCAGGCCACGCCCAGAAGAAGGCTGACAAGGGTGAAGAGAGGGAGGATATTTTTCATGTTTGGGAGAATAACGGATTTATGCGGATTTATGCTGTGTTGGTGTGGGAAGAGGAAGTGGGGAATCATGGGTATTTATAGAGATTTAATTTGTCTATATTTTTGACTTCATGATTTTTAAATAAATAAATTTTGCATATATTTTTAATTTTAATGTGAATTTTAAAATATTATATAAAATATATAGATTTTTTATACAAGTTCGATTTTATCTAAATTTGAAGCTGTAATTAATGACAATACTTAATGTGAGCGTAGGCACAAATTAATGATTTTTAAATATATACACTTTTAACATATTTTTAATTTTAACTTTGAGTTGTAAAATATTTTTAATTTTTCTATGGTGTCCCTACAACACAACTAATGGAACTGGAATTTGAAAGAGTGGGCATAAAAATATCATAGATATTACTACATCTTTTCCCCCATTATAGATTGTAATTTCCTAGCTGCAACCAAGGCAATGCCAACTATCATAAAGATATATATTTATTTGCTAGTGGGTTGTTTGGAAAACAAATAACCACTAATAACATTGTTGCAATTGCAACAATATTTCCAGATACTAGCAAACGTAAAACCAACTGATTGATTTGTAGAAATTGAGATCATGCTCAATTCTTCACTGCGATCCAATGCATCTCCCCCTTTCTCTCAAAGCAATTGATGATTTGCAAAGTGTACCTTCAG
This sequence comes from Leonotis leonurus, assembly GCA_026898415.1. Classification (NCBI taxonomy): domain Eukaryota; kingdom Viridiplantae; phylum Streptophyta; class Magnoliopsida; order Lamiales; family Lamiaceae; genus Leonotis; species Leonotis leonurus. Next base: position 875,629 of record JAPKLX010000125.1, read on the forward strand.
TTAATATATTGGTCGAACACTTGTCACTTGTAGTTATTTCCTTCGGTTTGTTCTTTCAGAGAAATTGGGAGCTAGCAAGATAGTTGTTATAATGTGGATCAAGTTGAACTTTTTGGAGCTTTATTAAGTGGATGCTGCAACTGAGTTCCTTTAGTTTTTATCTTTTTTTCTTGTTGCGTTTTGTATATCTTTATCTTCTAGGTTAAAGGTAGATTGAGTTATCGATCAATCAACCTAGTATAAAGATAGGGAAAGATCAAATGAAAGTTGTAGATACAGATCGAGGAGCTGAGAGAGCAGATCGAGGAGGGATTATGAGGTCAAAATATATAGTACTTTTTTTTTATTAATTTTATTATTATTCAAATAGAAAGTTATAGTAAGAAATTTGAGGGTTATATTTAAAATTACCCTGAACTTGGTTTGAGGTTGCAACTCTGGCTGGTTTAGATTTGAATTCAAGTATATATAGGTTTACAAGTAGCTCAATTATTCAAGTATATGAGGTCATTGATAGTCTGTTTTACTTTAGTTCTCTACAAGGAAAATTGTAGCTAGGGGCATATAAGTCACAACAACATTTGCAATATGCACTAATTGAGACCACCATTTTCATCAAATTAATTAGAATTTTGTGTAGCTAGTTTCTGGCCCGCCCCTACCTTATGGTAATGGGGCAAAGGCCTAGCTCCCTCAAATTCTAGGAGCCTTAAATTAAAAAACAATAGTATATTATAGTTTAGATAGAAATTTATTAAAATTAGTTTTTATATATAACATTAGTGATTCCAGTTTATTGATTTCATAAAGAGTTTAATAAATAAAAATAATGAGATTATAAAATTTTAAGCATATTAGTATTAGATAAAAAATAATGAGATTATAATATAATATATTAAATAATTTATAAATTAATATATGTCGATATTAATTTGTGGCATGTTCTTAACTTTAGTGACCCTGTTTTTCGTTTTCGTTTAGGGCCATGAAAATGTCTGAATTGGTCCAGCGAGTATCTTATGGTGTCCCTACAACTTCTTTTTGGCTGTTAATTCATTGTAATTTATATCCATGCTAATTTGATCACCATATTATTATTACTAAATCTCTTATTTGATCGCATAATTGTCTACATCCAAGAAGTCGTCAAAGAAAGACAATAATAAGTAGTGAATATAAATCTTCACCTAACATTGAAGAGCAGTTCCAGGATCGACCCGAAACTGATTACAATAATTTTTGTAGTAATTGACTCGACTGTTCACTTGAGCCGTGTTCCCCCCATTGCACTCTATGCTATTAATAGCACGGATCGTGGCACCAAAACCCTTTCCCGAAACAAAAGGATTGTGGCAGTTTTGTTGCCAAAACCACAGGGAAGCCTTGAATGATATAAGTGGATCAGTGGCCACAATTTCGGGGTTGTTCAATCCGTTGAACCCGATGGCTTGACCAGCTTCGCCGTAGTTGTAGTTCCACGTCAGCTGCAGCGGCCCTCGGCCGTAGTATCGCTTGTTGGCCGTGCACGGCCATTTCACATATGTTGTGTTACAAAAGGTTTGACCGCCGGTTTCTTCAATGAAGCACATCTCTATATTGGATAAAATATACCACAAAAATTTCAATGAACAATAGCCAATCTTAATCTTATAAAATCGGCAACTTATTGGCATTTTGTGAAAATTAATATACATGAAAGAGTCTACGTCAGCGAATCAAATTTATGAAATTAGCATTTTAATTTTCCAAAATTTAATATACAAAATACATTACCCGTCCTTGGTTTTTTTCTTACGGGTGGTTCTTTTTGATCGAACGAGTTTCAGTGTCCCTTTCACATTCTATGTTTTCAAATTTTAAATTATTTTTATTTTAATTTTTTTATTTCAGTTATATATTCTTTATTTTAATTTTGTATGTAATATTAAGATCCATACCATCCAAATAAGGTATATAATATTTTTTAATATTTAATGTTATTTTCAATTAATTTTTAAGTTTGATAAATTCAAAATTATGGTTTATAAGTTTTCGAAATATTAAATTTTTCAAAAAATTGTGAATTATAACAATTTTTTTATTTTTTAAAATATTAATTATAATAATAAATTTCATCGTAGGATGAAGTGTCGGAAACTGCATATCATCTCTTTTGTGACTACGCTGAGTTTATGCTGAATGAAATTGATAACTTACTTTCAGTCTCATGCGATACGTGGGCGAAGAAAGCTGCGATCTCCCGCCTAGAATCGTCTGCGGAACCGATGGTTCCGAAGCTGGGGTATGAGGCCGCTGCCTCGACGAATCGAGAGCGAGTGTAGAAACCCTTCCCGACGCAGTTGGGGCGGTCCTGACTGGCTACAATACCATTGAAGAATGATTCGGTCACAATATCACCCACTCTCACCCCGTTGCTTCCTGTGCACGGCCCTGAGTGGCAGTCGGGCCCACAGTAGTCGGGGCCGTTGCCGCAGTAGCCGTATTTGCTGCAGCACTCGCCGGACTTGCATGCGCAGCTCTGGGCGGAGGTGCTTTTTCCGGCGGCTAGAAGAAGGCCGAGAAGAGTGAGGAGACTGACTAAATATTTCATCGTGTTTTTGGAGTAAATGAATGACTTGGTGTTGATAGATTATGAGGGGAGTGAAGTGCATTTATAATGGTACAAGTTTGTCTTACAAGACACCATTCGGCTCTTCTATTGTCTTACCGTGTGATATCTCGTTTTAAATTAATACGAGGATGACAAGTGTCATGATTAATGATTTAAGATTCAATATATATATCACTAATTAAATCTTAAACTCTAATCATGTCACATATCAGTCTCATGTTAATTCAATAGAAGATGTCACACGAATAGATAATTGAGGATCTCATTCGCGCACGACATGATGATTAATTTGATGTTATAATTTTGAAAGATGCAAGCATAGGGATTTTTTTTGCTACCAATCAAAGAAATTTAATTCATTATTGTGTAGAGGTGTGAAAAGGAGCATGCCAAGCTCACAGGTAAGGTTGAAAGTTCAATCAGTCTAAAAATAATGTCTCCTGTATGAAATATAAACCAATCTATATAATAACGCTTTTGGGTAGGATAGATAAATGCATTTATTTTTCTACGTGAGAGCCAACGTTAAGGATTGGATTTAGGGATGACAATGGGTCTAGGACCCAGTCCAAATTCGGTACTCCAGATTCATTTTTACGAATTTGGATGAACACATTTTGGACCCATTAAATTTGGGTTGGATTTTGGTTTTTCTCTCTAATATTGGATCTGGATCTGAAATTTTATTTTTTAGATCCAGATGCGGTCCGAGATTCGTAATTAAATATATGAACTATATTAATTATATGTATATAATATTTATTTATTTTAAGTTTTAATTATTTTTGTTTGAAAAATTAGATGGTCGATGACAATAAAAATAATAGTTATTTTTTTATATTTCAAAATGTATCATTGTCTATTTGTTTTAATTATCCTTGCTTGTTTAATTTAACAATAATTTATAAATTTTCATTTTTATTGACAAATGTACAATAATCTCATGTGTTTGTTTTATTTTTATCAAAAATTTCGATGAAGATGGAGAACATATTGATTTTATTGACATTTTAATTTCATTAATTATTTAGTCTTATGCTTATGTAAAAGAAGTGTATATCTTACAATCTTTTTTCTTATTTGTGTCGGATGTTGGTGATTTTGAAAATATTTATAATATAAAAGACTTTGAGATTGATTATTACAAATATTAATTATTGAAATGTACACATTATTTCACTGACTATGTCATTTTTATGGTGTACAAATTTATATTTGTTAGATGATGAAAATTTTAATGCTTTGATATTTCAATGTAATATTTTTTTCAGTTTGAATATTTGTTTAAGAAAAATATGAATTTGGATCTGAACTCATAATTCCGCGGATCCAATGGATTTGTGTAAAGGTATAATATTTTTAAATCCAAAGAATTTGGACTCGATCTGGACAAGACGAGAAAAAACTGAATTTAGATCCGGACCAAATAAGATCAGGGCCATTGCGTCCCTAATTGGGTTTAGAGTTATTCAAATACCTGACAAGCAGCTCGAATTTTGGCAATTATGACTCAGTAAAGATGGAGACCTGACTCAATTTTGTAGGTAGTTGGAATGTCTTAATTATCAGTGTAGTCATAAATTTTAATTAAATAAATTGTGGAAATTGGCGTGGCTACATTTTCCATGCATGATGTCCCTACAAAAAATATAGTGTGAAACTAATTTTAGGAATAATGGATACGTTTTTTGACCTTGACTTAAAAAGACTATTAATTTCCATGCTGGTGACTGGAATTTCTTAGCATACACATTTTCATTATGAACGACATATAAATGTGAAAACTCGATTTTTTCCACGTAAGTAAATGTATACAAGTTATATCACAAAAGTAGCACCATTCAAATACATCCACAATATATGCTCCTCTCTCTTGTGATCTTATATCTTAAAAAAAAATGATTCGAAATATATGATGCATTCTCACTTTATTTATTGTTATCATTACTTGCACGTTTTTCACATGTCATCTCATATTCTTTGCATACTTTTTAAACATTTATAACTTTATAATCTAAACTTTAGTAAAAAATAATGTAAAATCTTTTGAGGAACTTCATTACTTTTTGTATTCTTAATCATATCGGTAAGTTTGTACCCTGAGGCTTTACAATTCGGACTCTTCTTATTTCTTATAATTCTTTTGAAAATGCACATAATTATTGACACAAACATCAATCTTCTAATAATTCAATCTTAAATTTCGAATCATTGTCTCTAAATCAAATAGTTTTAGTGAAAAACTAAATTTGTCATTAAAATTATGGACTACGTGATGAGCAAATGTTGTTATAAAAAAAATTAGTATATAGCAAGGGACAAAAAATTTGTCAAAAATGAAATAATTTTAGCAACAAGTTGATCCGTCACAATAGATTTGGTCTGCAGTAAAGATACTGCTTTTTTTTTGTAACTAAAACATTTAGCAAGTTGATATAAATGCAAGCTAGCGATGAGCCAAAAAATTATCTCAATAGTAATGATTTTCACACTTATAGTCACATCATGTAGTGTCAATTGATTTGTATTTATAAAGTGGATGGATTTTTGCAAAAAATAAAAAATGAATGAGGTAACAATTTTTTAGAGAAATTGTAGGAATCACTTTGTATATATAAATATTTATTTATATATATATGATGGTCAATAAAGTTTGATCAAGTCTTTAAGTGACGTGGCATTTAATTTAAGAAAATTAAATGGCCTAAAATCGATGATTGTGGTATATTTATTTTCTTTAAACCGATTTCTGGTGAATGAGAAATAATAGTATAAAGTGAGTCAATTAAAGAAAGCACTATAAAAAAACATTAAAAAGGCGACGGACATAACGATGGACGGCCATTCCGTCGTCAGGTAGCGACGGACTGCAACGTTTAGGTCTAACGATGGAATGTTAACGGAAAATTTGGTGCGCAAGTTGGCGCTAAACCTAACGACGGACGGGACGTCGGACTGGTCCATCGTTAGTGATTTACGTCGTCTATCCGGTTAGGTTATTTATTTATTTTTAAATAATTTTATAAGTTGACGACAGAACATTTCGTCGTCCCGTCCGTCGTCCTGCCATTTAAATCGGGAATCCTCCCCAATTTGTAAAAACAGACGCTCAGAAACCCTACCGGCGCAACCTCCGGCGGTGAAAGCTTCCCACCTGCCAATACGTCCAGATTTGTCTATTTCTTCTCATTTTCTTCCCCTATCTCCAATCTCTCTATATTTCTAATATTTGTCCATTTCTTCTCCAGGAAGAAGCTGTCGTCGTTCCCCGTCGCTTTCCCGCCGCTGCTCGGTCCAAATTCGCTGTCGGGGTACAACTGCCGCTCCCCAACGCCGCTGCAGTGCCCGTTTCTTGCTCCGGCAGCTTCCGCCGCCCCCTGTCGCTGTTAGACGTCGCCTGTTGCCCACCTCCACCTCCCTCCGGTGATAGGTATTATTAAATTAATCTATTAAATTTATTTTTAATTTATTAATTAGTATTTAGTAATTATTAGTATAATTTTATATAGATTAATTATTATTAGTTAATATATATGTGTGTGTTAATTCATATTAATTAATATGAATATATAGATTATTTAGATTAATTATTACGAAATTTAATTGATTAATAAGTATTTAATTTATCTAGATCAATTAGTATAAATTCATTAGTTTAATTTGTACTTTATGTTGTGAATTTATTGTTTAAAATAATTAATTTAAGTAATTTATTATGTTTATGATAGTTTAGTAATTTAATTTGTTTAATTTATGTTTTAGTTTAATTAATTTGTTTAATATGTGTTGATGTATATTATATACTCCCTCCGTCCCACTAAATTAGACCCATTTAAAAAGTAGATGAGTGTATTATTTTAATACAAATGAGTCTAATTTAGTGGGACAGAGGGAGTATTTGTATGTATATAGTTGTATGATATATAATGATATTATGACATTGGAATAGACGAAATTAATTTCTTAAGGATCTTCTCTCTTTGGGATAGATTTTAATTACGTCTTAAGAATCTTCTCCCAAAATGTCTAATATTATATAAAATTTCTTATAGTTCGATTATGTTAAGATGTTTTAATGAGATGTATATGTGTTTTGGTGTATTGACGTCTGTTTGATGTCTAATAGATCAATGCTATAATAGTCCGTGGTTATTTGATTTCTATTTATGTGTTTGAGACTAAGGAATTATGTGTTTGAGACTAAGTATAAAGAGAAATATTTGTCTCATATTGGTTATGAGACCATCATTCATTATGTATATAAGGAGTTTAAGAAATCTTATGGTTTGACAAGTTGGGTCAAAGACCATCTGTCCTGGGGCTTATTTTTGCTAGCGGCATGTGCCACTAGCTGTGCCAACAGGTGATTGATGGAACCCGTATGAGGGGCTCACGAAACCACAGGATCTACAAGTTTAATTAATCACATGAATAATTAATTCTTAATCACATAGGGGAATATAAATGAGGAAAAATAAACTTTATTCCTTCTTCTAAGCAAATCTTACGCTTGTGGAGAAACAAATTGAATCGTTAGCTATCGAACCGCAATCCACGCCGATTCAAATCTCTTTCTAGATCTCCACGAATCCAACCCTAGGAACTTCTATCCTATTCTCGGTCTACTTACTAGAATATTATGTGTTCGAATCTATCTAGTAATTTAGGAGAAACAAGATCGAAAATAGGAGCTTTGAATATTCACAATTTTCGAAAATTAAGAGACTTAATTCTCTTAAGAGTGGCCGAAAATTAGGTGTGTAGGAGGGATTATTTTCGGCCATTATGGTGTCTCATTTTATAGACATTGTGGGCTAGGATAGGGCTTCCAAGAGAATGAATTAGATCTCAAATAATAGAACCATATCTCCACATTTATCTTTTGCGGTTACAACTATAATTCAAATTCAAATTTGAATTATATCAAAAATTAATATGGGCTTGGAAAAATTCATGATTTAATTAAATTAATTTTCAAGTCTCGTTTGGGCCCAATTGAATTTAATTAATTGCTTGGCTCACCTTTAGACTTGAATTAATTAATTTGTCCTCTAATTAATTACTCCATGTAAACGCAATAAAGTGCAGTTCTATTATAAATATTTATCGACTCCACTATAGGATAAATATTGAACTCATCTTGATTCATTCGAATTACGGATGTAACCCTTTTGTCATTAATTATTTCTCGTGTTTAAGATTTTTTAAATTCATTAATTAATAAGTTTGCTGACAACTCACAATAAATTAATATATTTATTCTTGAGTGATCCGGTTCAGACATTTTTTATTACATATGGAATAAATTCTCAACCGGTCAGGTTTCTTATGCAATAAATCTTTTTGAACGCCTCATGCGGATTTAATCAACTCGTGTCACTGAGACATGATTATGCATGACTGATAGTCGAGTACTTCTGGCTAAATCAATCACTACCGCCCAAGAAATCACTGTTTAGAGTTACGAAAAACTCGCAAGCGAAGATGAATCAAAGCAGCGTATAATCAACCATCTATACTAATGTCATCATCATAGATTAAGAAATGAAATAATTTCTGAGATCTTGTTCTAAGTATTAGCACGTTATAACTTATCTCACTGGGATACCTCTCAATATGTATACGCAAAGCATGTGTATCCGCTTATACATATCGACATCATTCTGCGGGCTAAGGTCAGCTCTCGCATCAAATGATATCGCAATATTTACCGACTACACTGTGACTTTATATTACAAAGAAGTCGATTGTGTTACCTACCGTGATCATCGATCCACCACACAGTCTACAATTGTAATAAATGGACTTGTTTGCAATTCAATATATAACAAAAATAAATAACAAACCAATGATAGAAATATTTATTCTCATTAAAGTGAAATTGAAAACAAGTCTGATAGATTGTCTAAACATATAGCATGCTTTGATATATACAAACCCTAACAGTGGTCTGTGCCACTGAGCAGGTAGTTGTGTCAGCGGCCTGTGCCAGCAGCCTGTCCTAGACGGCATGTGCCACTAGTTGTGCCAGCAAGTGGTCTATGCCACTAAGCAGGTGGTCTGTGTCACCTGTTGTGCCGCTGAGCAGCTAGCTGTGCTAGGCGACCTATGCCACAGGTGGACTATGCCAGCAGCTAGTTGTATCGCTGAGCAAGTGGTCACTGCTCAGCAGCTAGTTGTGCCGCTGAGCAGATGGTCTGTACCACTTGTTGTGCCGCTAAGGAGCAGCTAGTTGTGCCGCTGAGCAGATGGTCTCTGCCACTTGTTTTGCCGCTGAGCAGCGGCCTATGCCAGCGACCTGTGCCACGGCCTGTGCCAACGATTTGTGTCACGGCCTGTGCTAGTGGTTTGTCCCAGGACAGTGGTATATCCAACTTGACCTTATGAAAAATGAACTAGCTCTTCGTTGAGGAGAAAGAACTAGCTTGGATTGGTAACAATCTTGTGATCGATCTGTGAGATTCATCTCCTCATCAATCTCTGAGATTGATCTTGTGATCCACCTCCTGTGTGAAAGATCTTTTGATCCACCTCCTGTGAGATCTATCTGTGATATCAATCTCCTCATTGACCTGTGATATCAAGCTCCTTATCGACTTGTGGTCAACGAGCTTATGATGAATGTGGACAAAAGTATGTCCAGATTTGGTGTATTAATTAATAATTATTTGTCACCATCTTTTGTAACGTTCAGTGGTTTAATTACCATGAATGGACATTAATTGTCATCAATTCTTGCAACTCCTCTTGAGTGGATTTGACCTATATATAGGTGGTCTTCATGCATTTAATACACACGCAAGAAACATACAAGAATTCATTAATTAAGAATCTTGTTGCATACTTCTTCTTCAAATATTTTTTCAGAAGAAAGCTTTGTTCTTATCCTTATCAAATTCGTCGGAACTCGAAGGTTCGCTGTGTTGCCACCTCCAAGACGTAAAAGCCGTTTTATCTTTGGGGACATCACGCCACACCAAGAGCACTACCAGGCCGTAAATTTTCTTCTGCAAAAAGAGCTCTTTCCTCGACTCGACTTCAACAACATTTTCTTATCATTCTAATTTAATTATTTTGTAATAGAATAACTAGCAAAGTTGTAATTTGTAATTCTCCTTTCCAGATTACTTTACATGTTTTTCCTAACAAAAATAAGCCAAATTTGGTGCATGAAGAGTAATTTTTAGAAATCTTATGAAAAAAGGCAAAAAAAAACAGAAGATAAATTTTTTATTACATCATTCTTCGAGTTGGTAAAATAATATAACCAAATTTTCATATCTAAAATAAGAGAAGTAAGAAAGATAAATTCTAAATTGATTTATTCTCTAATTTTTGCATATAAAAGTTAAAATAGTCATTTTAATAAGTAAAAGTTTAAAAATATTCATTTAAAAATAATAGATAAAATTTATATAATTTACAAAATATATTCACTTATATATACATGAGAACATGAAAATATTGCTCATCTTCTCATGTAACTCATTCACAAATGAGGTGATTAGTTGGATGTAATGAAATAAGATATGAATAGAATGAAGTGTAGAATGGAACGAGGCGTGGAATGAAATGAAAATATTAATTCATTCACATGCTTGGCATGTATAAAGAATAAAGATGGAATGGAATGACAATATATGGTAATTCCATCCATATAATTGATAACCACAAATAAAGTGAATGAATACGTTATGTTTATATTGTATTAAGAAATCATACTTTTAATAATCCAAGAAAATTTAATATTTCTATTTTTTTGTTCTTTTGATTGTCGAATTTCTCTATTTTTTCTTTATTTTTCCTTTATTATAGATCTAGTTGTAATAACTTCTCACATCATGATGTGATGTGCTTTTAGGAAGGAAGACACTATGTACGTCAAATAATCATCATCGTCAATAGAGAATATTGGTATTCTGATAGTATTCTCCACAGAAATAGATTGAAATGCAAGTGAAGTTTGACAATTCAAAGTTCTCTGAAATATCAGTTTAAAATGACCTTAAACACATGAAGTGAATAGAAATATTGATCGATTTTGGTATTCTGATACAAGTTGTTGGTCCCGAAATGAGTTAATATGGTGCATAGGGGAAGAAATACAATAATTAAAAAAAAATCTTCAAATGCTAATTGTTCAATGTTCGTGAACCTATATTGAATGGAGGTTGGATCTAGGTTGTTCAAATTTTATATTAATCCTACAATCTACATTAAGTGCTAAACTATTGGACTAATATATCTACTAAAGATGCAAAAGTTGGTGGTCTTACAGAAAAACGTTTATGAGAAAACTCAAAATGTCGACTTAAAATTTTGCTTTGAAATTAATCAATTTTTAGTATAAAGATGAATAATTGTTAGAGTAATTCAATACTGAATAAACAAGAGCAGTAAGAGAAAGCGTTTGGTTTTCGTGGTTCGAAGATATAAATTCCTATATCCACGATTCTCGATGTTAATAGAGGGTTTCCAACTAAATTGGATATCTTATGTTCTCTTACAGTGATCAACGTTGCAGTTTGATATTCATTGAGTATGATCACTTCTAGCATGAAACCAAGTCTAAACAAGATTAACCAATTAAAAGTTGTTTTTCTAACACTTTAATACTTAAAGATTTACAATTGATACAGAGTATCATACAATATGAAAATCTAAGAGTATCATACAATATGAAAATCTAAGAGTTAAGAACTTGAAAGTGAGAGCTCGGTTGCATTAGAAAGCTTAAGAGTATTTGATTGTGTGAGGTAATGTGATTTGAAGTGTAGAAGTGTTGAGGTATTTATAGGCCTCTTTGAAAATATATATGTTAAAAGGATCAAGTCGTTGGGCTTTGAATTTATTCATGTTGCAACTTTTGTACTTGTTTCCATTTTTAGGGTCTGCAAACTTATCTCGTATGTTTGCTCTAAAATCTTTGTCAAAACTGATAAGACAATTGAACTTAAAGTTCAATTTATGGTTGACTTGAGATCCGAGAAGACAACCACTTTTATGATATTCTCGACTTCCACTGCAGCCATTAAATATTTTTGAAACCTCAAGGTCTAATCCTTCAATTTAGCTATAATATGAAGTTCTTCGTTGTAAACTAATTTTTCTTCGGGTTTTAGTCATTCATCCTTCATATCCTTCAGTTAAGGTATATCGGTAAAAATGAACTACTCAATATATGAATTCAAGAAAATAAAATAGAGGTAGACTAAATAATGGTCCTGGATTTATACCATATTTTTGTAAAAACTGTTAGAACATAATTGCATAATAAGGGTTGAAAGTTGTAAACCCTAATATCATAAATTCTCTACTACGATAATCTGAAGCATTGTATGAACATCGAACACAGAAAAACTAACTAGGAAACGCCATTGAATTGAACGGAAGATGATTGACTGGTTGGATGACTTGATGGAACTTCTAGAGAATGGTTACGCCTCTTCACCATAAATTCTATACTGATGGGGGAGAATAGAATATGAGATACGTGACTTCTCTGGGGATCATCCATCCTTTTATATTTAGTGTACTTTATCGTAATTGCAAGTCAGCCCCTCAACAACTATACAATTACATTTAGGGTTATACACATTATATAATAGCAATTAATACATTCTTATTATATATGTGGCCATATTAATGATTGATTAGAAATTAATCCAACAATCTCCCACTTGGGCACAATATATAAGTCTTGATAATGTATTATAACCAGAAACATGCTTAGATAAAAGTGTTATTATAAATTTTTGTATCTAAACAATCTCGTCCATCAACTGCACTCATACAAGGACTAAAGTAGCATTTTCCAAAATATAGCTCGACTAGGCCGACAGTAATCACATGCACAAATACAATCAAATGACATAGATCAAATGATATAACGAAAATCAGATATAGAATCTATTTTCAAATGGTCCTCTTTAGACCTTTAAACTTAAGGCGAATGTTGATAAATGCAAAATAATAAACTGAAACTTTAATCTTGATCAAGAAAGTAACTTCATTAAAGGTGAAGTCATTGTATTGCAATAAAACATCGTCATAAGTACCGATAAGCACTAAATACAGCTCCCACTGAATCTATACTACGTCATCCAAGGATGATATACCCATACTAGCTACATGCTCATGAAAGACCTTGGGCACTAGGCCCTTAGTAAATGGATCAGTTATCATAGAATCAGTTCCTATGTGCTCAATCGAAATCAGTTTATTTTGCACCTTATATTTCACAACTAGGAACTTGATGTTGATGTACTTCGACTTTGAAGAGCTCCTATTGTTGTTGGAATATAAGACTGCTGATCTATTTTCACAGAAGATCCTGAATGGTCTTTCGATTGTTTTTACAATTCGCAGCCCAGTGAAAAAATTACGCAACTAGATTCCGTGATCTGTAGCCTGATAACATGCTATGAATTTTGTTTCCATTGTGGAAGAAGCTATAAGTGTTTGTTTGACACTCTTCCAAGATATAGCTCCTCCAGCAAGCAAATAGACGTATCCAATGGTGGATTTCCTGCTGTCTTGACATCCAGCAAAGTCAGAATCCGAGTATCCGATGACCTCCAAGTTATCTGACTTTCTGTAGGTTTGCATGTAATCTTTTGTTCTCTGTAAGTATCTTAAAACCCTCTTGGCTGCTTTCCAGTGTGTCATCCCAGGATCACTTAAGTATCTACCTAGCATTCTTACTATGTACGCAATATCCGGACGCGTACATGCATGAGCATACATCAAACTTCCTATTGCCGAAGCATAAGGAATGTTCTGCATTTGCTGAATTTCAAGGTTGGTTTTAGGGTATTGAGTAAGGCTAAACTTTTCTCCTTTAGAAACAGGGGTATCTACTGGTCTGCATCCTTGCATACTAAACCTCTTAAGAACCTTTTCAATATAATTCTTTTTTGATAATCCAAGAACACTTTTAGATCTTTCATGGTGTATTTGGATTCCTAATACAAAAGAGGCTTCCCAAGATATTTCATCTCAAAATTCTTAGAGAGAAATTTCTTGGTGTCCTTAAGGAAGTTCATATCATTAGAGGCAAGCAGGATATCATCTACATAGAGAACCAGGAAAAAGAATTTACTCTCACATAACTTATGATACACACAATCATCAACTACATTCATCTCAAAACCAAATGAGAGAACAACTTCATGGAATTTGTGGTACCATTGACGAGAAGCTTGCTTGAGTCCATAGATGGATTTCTGTAGCTTGCAAACCATTTCCTTCGAGTTAACTAATTCAAAATTCTGTGGTTGCTGCATATAAATTGTTTCTTCAATGTCTCCATTGAGAAACGCAGTCTTAACATCTATCTGATGTAGCTCAAGATTAAAATGAGCAACTAGTGCTATGATTATTCCAAATGAGTCTTTTGATGAAACTGGAGAGAAAGTCTCAGAATAATAAATGCCTTCTTTCTGAGTATAACCTTTAGCTACAAGACGTGTCTTATGACTTTCCACATTACCGTTTGCATCCCTTTTATTTTAAATATTCATTTACAACTAATTGGTTTTGCACCTTCTGGCAATGGAACAAGTTTCCAAACTTGATTGTCTTGCATAGACTTATACTCTTCATTCATGGCTTCAATCCATTGAGCAAAGTGTTCATCTTGCATGGCCTAACGGAAATTGATAGGATTATTTTCCAACCCATTAGATTCCTCAGCTTCTATGAGGTAGATTTCATAATCCTCATGAATGACACTTCGTCTTTCTCTAGTGGATCTTCTCAGTTGCACTTGTTCTTGAGGTTGCTCTTGAGGTTGTTGAGTTTGATCTAATTGAATGGGGATATCCTCAATGATATCATCTTGAGGTTCATCCATATCTGCTTCTCAAGTAATGACAAGAATAGGAACCTGAACACTACTAGAAGCAATAGTAGGATTCATATTTGAATCCTCCTCAAAAGCGATATCCCTAATTCTATTTCTTCCCCCAGACTCAATATCCTCAAAGAATGATGTAGTTCCCGTCTCAAAAATATTTCTAGTTGTGGGATCATAAAATTTAAAGCCCCTTGAGTGCTCAGAGTAGCTTATAAAATAGTTGCTAACTGTTTGGGGTCCAATTTCTTTTCATGAGGCCTGTAAGGCCTTGCTTCAGCTGGACAGCCCCAAATATTTAGGTGTTTAAGACTGGGTTTTCGACCAGTCCACAACTCATAAGGTTTTTTAGCAGCCGCCTTTGTGGGTACTCTGTTTAGGATATAAGCTGTTGTCTTAAGTGCTTCTCCTCAGAGAGACTCAGGTAAGGTAGAATGAACAATCATACTCCTTACCATATCCTTAAGAGTCCTGTTTCTCCTCTCAGATACTCCATTCATGTTGGGTGTACCGGGCATAGTGTACTGAGGGACGATTCCACATTCCTCTAGGAATTTAGCAAAAGGTCCATGATGTTGTTCACCTGATCTGTCATATCTATCGTCGTATTCATCACCACGATCAGATCTGACAGCTTTAATTATTTTGTTGAGTTGATTCTCAACTTCACCTTTGTAAGTCTTGAACACGTCAATGGACTGACTCTTCTCATGAATAAGATATAGGTAGCCATACCTGGAGAAGTCATCTATAAAGAAAATAAAATACTGCTGACCATTCCAAGATATTGTAGGGAAAGGTCCACAAATATCAGTATGTATTAACTCCAAGACTTCTGTAGCTCTATAGGCTCCTAATTTGTTATTCTTGGTCTGTTTTCTCTTGATGCAGTCAACACAGACACTGTAATCTTTGAAGTCAAGAGAATCTAAAATTCCATCAGACACAAGTCGCTCAACTCTATTTCTAGAGATGTGACCTAGGCGTTTGTGCAATAATGAAGCAGAATTTTCTTTATTTAATTTTTTTTTAGTACCTTTAGCTTCAATATGCAGGTTTTCATTATAAGAAGTAATTGTTTCCAACAAATAATAATTGTCATAAGAGTTCAAATAACCAGTTACAATAACCATTGAATTAAAAGACAAAGTAAACTGTTTGTTTCCAAAGGGACAACAATAACCAAACTTGTCCAATAAGCAAACAGAAATTAAATTCCATCTAAAAGACGGTACAACGAAAGTGTCTTTCAAATCCAAATAAGAATCAGTTCCTAATAACAATCTAAAATCTCATATTGCCTCTACTTCAACCGACTTCCCATCTCCAACGTAGATGTATCTTTCACCATCACTGGGCTTTCGGTAGCTCAGACAACCCTGCATTGAAATATTAATATGAGTGGTAGCTCCAGAATCTATCCACCAAGTATTTCCAGGTACTAAAGATAAATTAACTTCAGAACAGACCAAAGAGTAGACCGTACCTTTCTTAACACACCACGCGGGATAATTCGCACAGTCTTTCTTTACATGATCCGACTTCTTGCAAAAAAAAAAATAGCTCAGATTTTTATTTTGTTTTTTCGCAGCCGGTACTTTAGCATCAGCTTCTTTCTCGAAAGGCCTTTTCTTGCCCTTTCCTTTAGAGGTCGTTGTCACATGGGCACTTTCAGTCATCTCTCTTTTCAGTTTCTCCTCCTCCTGAACACACTGAGAAATGAGCTCATTTGGAGTCCATTTCTCCGTTTGACAGTTGTACCTAGTTTTAAACTGACTAAATTGAGGAGGAAGTGAAATGAGAGCCATGAGTACTAGGAAATCATCAGTAAATTTCATCTTCAAAGCTTTAAGCTTAGAAGCGACATTAAACATTTCCATTAAGTACTCCCTTATGTTTCCTTGACCTTTATATCTCATCGACGTGAGAGTCGAGAGAAGTGACATTAATTCGATTTTGTCATTCTTGACAAAACATTGTTTGAGTTCGTCAAGGAAAACCTTTGTTGAACTGACTTTATCAATGTCATGACCTCTAAAGGACTCTGGGATGCTATTCATCATGATCATAAGACTCAGTCTGTTCGAACGCTCTCACCTCTCATACTCCTTTTTTGCATCAGGAGTGATATCAACAGTGAGAGGAGCGGGTTGTTCAGACCGGAATACCAAGTCCAGATCCATGCATCCCAACATTATCAGTAGGTGTCGTTTCTAATCCTTGAAATTAGTCCCATTAAGCATGGGAAGCGGATTAACTCCAGGTGACAAAGTGGTCATGGATAACATACTAGCTGAATTAGAACAAAAGAATAAAGTAAGAACTTGATAATAAAATTAAGTAATGAATTCACAACAAAGACTTTAGGTCCTAGCTAATGGTCAAGGTGTTTGAACCCCATCCAAGATACCAAGCGCATCACCAATGTCTATCCTTTGAGCTTTAACATTGGTTGTAAGCGGTACTCTCGATGTAGTGATCAAGTGATGACAGAAAAGGGCGTGTCGAACAACAATCAGTCTTTGGACTGTCTTGTTGAACACACAAGTTCAACTAGATAATCGGCATACACTTATCTCCACAGTATGCGTAAACAACTCTACCAGATGCGGATATTCATTTGGGCCGATCACACAAACGCATGAGTTAAGAACACAAATCAACCATATATAGGGCTAGATGTAGTAGTCTACACAAAAGAGGTCACTTTGGCGACGTATTGCTTCAACTAAAACACCTAGAAATTGAAGTTGGGACGCGAGTCCAACACGCTCGGCGACTGAATCGGCGACCCATCCAAGTCGCAACCAAAATTACCCACATGAAATAAACATGCATCATAATCACGTCAAATTCATGATACATACATAATGAATAGAAATTCAAACACACACACACATTAATGTATCGATATGCGTGCTGAATTGTATGAAATTATGAATGCAAAGGAAAAGCACATATGCTAAAACATTAAAAACAAAGATGTTTTGATTTCCGTGCACAACAATTTGAATTCTTAATCAGTCGACGATTTCCACACTACTCTCACAAATATATAACATAATTTGAATCCACTGATTTGCGTGCACAATAATAAATGCATGACTATTCAATTATTCCTCCCAAAGTCACGACGACTAATATCTCATAATTAATATATATACATATCTGATTGCAGTGCAATGGCTCCATATCTGAATCTATTTATTAAAGCTACTGCCATTAACAAACCATTAATCAAGCGACATAACAGTCAATCAAAAGGTTTGATGATCGACGCTAAATATTCAATTAAACAGAATCCCTAATTTCAAAATAAGATAACTGAATTCTCAATTACAGCGTGAAAACGTAATTAGCCTAAGGATTGATAATCATATCAACATACGACGACCAAATATCATAAAATCATAAGTAGAGTGGCTCTGATACCACTTGTTAGAACATAATTGCATAATAAGGGTTGAAAGCTGTAAACCCTAATATCATAAATTCTCTACTACGATAATTTGAAACATTGTATGAAGATCGAACACAGAAAAACTAACCAGAAAACGCTATTGAATTGAATGGAAGAGGATTGATTGGTTGGATGACTTGATGGAACTTCCAGAGAATGGTTACGCCTCTTCACCGTAAATTGAAAGTCAGCCCCTCAACAACTATACAATTACATTTAGGGTTATACACATTATATAATAGCAATTAATACATTCTTATTATATATGTGACCATATTAATGATTGATTAGAAATCAATCCAACAAAAACTTTAAAATCTAAATCAAAAACTCCTATAAATATTTATCAATAATTTCTTTTTTCTTCTATAACGTCAAAATCTAACTTAAAACATCTAATCTGAAGTGGAAGAAGTACCTTAGTTAAAGGAAGCCAAGCTTAATTAATTAAGCCTTGCAGTATCCTGCCAGTAGGTTGAGAACAACTAGATGCGTCGGCCTGTTGTATTTCGCCGAATAGTCTCAAGCCCAACGAATTCAAACCAGCCCACTATAATATAATATTTGAGTCTTGTTTGGGCTTATGAATAATAAAGGTTCCATAAAAGTCTTACCTTATGTTAGCTTTTTTCCCTAGTTTTTCTTAAATTTCAAACTTAAAGTGTTTAACTTTGACTTTAAAGTTATTGATTAAAGTTCATTAATTAAATTATATAGTCTGACTATTTTTAAAAAATTTAGACTTTGTCTATTATTTAAGTTATGATATCTTATCTCATTTTAATTATTATATAATTATGATGAATATAAAGTAATTAATATGAGATGGAGATATCATCATTTAGGTACCAAACAAAGTTTTCTATTATATTAAATTAATAATTATTTCGTAAACGAATAAATTATTACTATTATAAGAGACTGGTAATAGAATATAGTTGGGAATCGTCCGAGTTGATTTCAATGTGCTTTGTTCAATACGGTAGAATAATATAGACAAGATGAATCCTTTATTCGGTGTATTTTTGTTTTTTTGGGTTAAAAATTATGTAGGTCCTCGTACGATAGATTTTAGGTTTGATTAGTCCATCATTTTGTTTTAAATTAATGGGTCCTTATTCAACATCATATATAGATATTGTTTAATCCATAGTCAATTTTTAATCCATATTCCAGGAACTGGGAGAAGGCAAGAATCTGGATATCGTTGTATAGGAATGAATGGTTAAAAGCCTGAGGACCATTGCAGATAAAACATTAAGATGGCCTTTGCAAAAATTTGACATGCTCCACGCAATCCCACGTTATGTCGACCATTATAATATTTAGTCCTTGCGATTATTACAGTTGATCATATTTGATCAAAATTGTAAGTGTTTCATTAATTTTGTGAATGGATTAGAGGGAATACTATCTTGTAGTTTTGGAAACAACCAAGCATGCAATAGATTCCCAACTAACGGTGGTCAGTGGACCCATATCACAGACGTTAATTAGCTTTCATGACAGCACAAATATATATATCAATCCCAATCAAACTAGTTTTACTACTTTAATCAATTAATTAATAAAATATATGCCGACAATTTCCATGTCTTCGGTCTGAATCTACGAAAGCTTAATTATCAATAGATCTGTAGATAGTCAAATTTGATTTTCTTGTTTGGAGTTAATATTGGGAGTTTTAGATCCAAAATGACACGGCAATAAATATATGTTTCACGAAATTAGTCATTTATGTATTTTCAGATGTCTAAAAAATTTATCCGGTTTATGAACAAAATATTATATTAAAATAACATTATCCAGCATTCGGGTGAGTAATATACAATAAGGAAAAAAGTTTAATAATAACGTATAAATTATGTTTTCACTAATATTAAACTACTTTTCTAATAAATACATGTGGCAATTAAATGGGAATTAATATATATATATTATATGGTTGATGGAGTAAAAAAATTAAAAAAATGCTAATTATAATAAAAGAAAAGATATGGAGATTACAGATTTAGAGTGTTTGGAGATAACAACAATATTCTTAAAATAGTCGAGTTGATGAATATTTTTTTCGCGAGATGAGATACGTCTCATGGCCCTCATTTAGTGCTTACGGTCCGACGTATTGTTTCCAAAAATTGTAATGACCCGCTCTTTTCGTTATAACTATTTTGTACCAAATAGATTATGGTTACTAGAGTTCTAATTATGAATAGAAAATTTAGTAGCAATTTGATAATATTATTCTCCACTTATGAAATTAAATTTTTATTTTTAAATCTCATATTAAGTAAAAGCTTGGAAGAGATTAAAATATTTATCATGTCTTCATTTCTAATTAGCCTAAGTGAATTATTATTATAATTTGAGTAATAATAGTTGCTATTAATAGTATTATTATTGTTATCATTTCTAATTGTCCTTTTATTAGTAGAGCAAGTTAGCATACGTGAATAACCAATAAAGAGAAAGTTGTAAACCAAATTAAAGTATAGAATTGAAGAAAATAGCCATGAACAGAATATTAGATATGAGGTTCAGTAAATCTAGTAAATAAATAAAAAGCTGCACATAGGCAGCTAAATTAAATGCTTTCGGCTGATATGAAATAAGGCAGATTATGAGTACAGTTTACACAATGTAAGAATTGGTCAGAATTGCAATCTGAGCTTGATATCAAAAGCAGACTATGAGTACAGCTTACACAATGTAAGAATTGGTCAGAATTGCAATCTGAGCTTGATATCAAAGGCAGACTATGAGTACAGTTTACACAATGTAAGATTTGGTCAGAATTGCAATCTGTGCATCAAGCTCGAGGTTGAAGAAAGCAACCGAAGACAAATACTCCCACACCCTGCAACCTGTAAACATATAGACAAATGGTTAAAGTAGGACCTCTTTATCTCTATATAAAGAGTAGATACTAAGACTCAAATTCACCCCATTTAACTCTCACGAAGTGCTGCCAAATTGGAGTCTGGAGGAGAACCGAGAAGAGAAAAGTGTCAGCCTTGAGGTAAGGATTTAAAAGCTACAATTTACGTTCATACCTTTTAAAGCTAAACTTAGGATTCATACATGTTCAAACAGATTTTAACATGAACTTAGAGGCTTAGACCGTGAACTTAAGAACTACATTTTGAAATTTGAAGGATATGTTCTGGATATGTTCTTAACATAGGAAAAGCACATTTTTGAGTTGTAAATAAAGTTATGATATGGAACTTATGCTGTGTAACCCATATAGCAAAATGAAGAAGAAAATAGGACTTACATAGTGAATGGGAACAATGGTAGTGCACGGCTGTTGCTCCAGCCGTGAGCTTCCTCCGAATGACTTCGGACAGCTCCGAATCACTTCGAACAAGCTCCAAATGACCTCGAATCACCCCGAACCAGCTCCGGACAGTCCCGGACAGTCCCGGATGGCCTCGAACAGGTCCCGAATCTACCCGGACAGCTCCGAACGGCTCCGAACAGCCTTGAGCAAGGCTCGGACAGCCCCGGACAGCCCCGCACGACTCCGGACGGACCTCGAATGGCCCCGAATCAATCCGGATAACTCCGGACAGCCCCGACCAACCCCGAATTAACCCGAACCGATCCCGAAGGAGCCCCGAACCAACCCGAATAGCCCCGAATCAACCAAAACCAATCTGCAAACATAGATTCTCTCAAGACTCCATTATTTCACAAAAAAAAAAAAAATCAGGATAAGAAGCTAACGATACATACAGAAATATTAGAACTTGAGATGGTTCAAGACACATTTCATACAACGAACAAATAGGAACCTAGCTGTAAAGAAATGGTTGAGAATAGGGAGAGAAGAGAACCCTACCTGTGAAGGGAAAACGAAAGCAGCCATGCGGTGATGAGACAGGACAGCGGCGAACAGCTCCGGAAGGAAGGAGACTATGCTCGATCCCTGTCGAGGGAGCCCTCGCTGGAAGGGAGCCACGCTGAACAGAGCAGCGACGCGGAGAACCTCCGATTAGAAGAAAAGAAAGGTTGTTCTCAACCGCTGCCGAGGGAAGACTTCAGGCAGAAGGAGCTGCGACGGAGTAGGTCGCTGCTGGTGCGACATGGTGGTGGTGATGGTGCGCTGTGATGGTGATGGTGCGACGTGGTGGTGGTGATGGTGAGCTGTGGAGATGATGAGCAGCGAGGGAAGAAAGAGAGCGATGCGGAGTTGTGCAGACGAGGGAGCAGCGAGGGAACAGAGAGAGGCCAGGAGAGAGGGAAGAGAGAGAGAGCGGCGAGCAGAGAGAGGTCGGTAGAGAGGGAGAGACCACGGGGGAAGAAAGCTGCCATCGGGAAAGAGAGAGAGCACGGCGTGGTGGAGATAGAGAGGGCCGAGAGAGGAAGAGAACCGAGGGAGAGAAAAGGGAGGTGAGCGGCTGAATTGATCTAGGGAAGAATGGGTTGGGTTTAGTCTAGGTTAAGTCATTAGAAGGGTCTAGAATTGGACCCGGGTATTGGGCCGGGTATGGGCCGGATCCATGGGCCGAGAAATTTAAATCTGCTGGGCTGGAAAGTACATCTAACGGGCCCAATTTAAGGAAGTGGACTGGGCTTCATATTAACTCATTTGGGCTAAAGATTTAATTATTTAATGGGGCCTAGAAAGTTATGAGTACTGGGCCGGGTCTGAGTTAATAGTTGGGTCTTGATTTAATTCTAATTAGACCTAAGTAAATGCGAGTGGGCCGAAATTTTTTAAGAACTGGGCTTATTTAATAAGATGGGCTATGGAATTAATAAAATGATCAATTTAGCATATATTATTGGGCCGAAACTTAAATTCTAAACGGGCCTAAATAATATAAAACAGTGGGCTAATAAAATAGATATGAATGAGCCTAATTAGAATGTTGAAATGGGCTAAATTAATAAGTAAGAGTTGGGTTAATTTAATTATTTAAGTGGGCTATTAACAATTCTATTGAACCAAGAACTTATTTATTTAGATTTAGCCCAAGAAGTAGAATATTAATTAATTTAGATAATTAATTAGCTAGAATTTAATTATTTGGACTAGGTCCAAATTTAAGATTTTATATTGATGAATTAAAATAGAGAGAATTAAATTATTAGTAGAATTTCATATTAATAATTGCTCTAAATTGTAGACTATACTTAGATATATATATATTAAGTTAGTCCAACCTATAGGAAAGTATAAATGTTAATTTAGAAAGTTAGAATATTTAAGTAGAGATTTATTTATTTATTCAAAATTATTACTTAGATGTAATAAATGAAATTAAGATTTTAGAAAACATAGTGATTTGGGGAATTAACGTCTCTAGACAAAATTCGATATTCGCATCATAGTCGAGTAAAGATACGGGAATAATTTCTCAAATAATAAAGGATAATGTTTCTTTCACTTAGAGAATATTTAATGCACTAGAAGATTATATCTCACTTGAGATTTATTTAAAGGTTTCGATAAGAGGTCGGATCCGCACTCCGAGAACGAGGCCAACACCAATCGAGACTATTCAAGTAGGCTTTTCTCACTCTATAAAAATATGTGTGCATGTCTTCAGAAATGAAACGAGATATTTTCAAAGCACTGTCTTACCATAAATGTTTTTGATTTATGTATGATGCCTATCTGTTATATTTATAATCGAATTCGGGTTCCAGTGGGTTAGCGTCTCCACTCGAACTAGTGTACACAATGGACTGTGAGTCAGCGAAAGGTTGACCGGTCAAGTGTCTGTGGGAAGTGGCCACTTCCCCGGCACAAATAACGTTCAGATATGGTTGACTACAAAGAACTAAGGACAGGCCTGTCAACTCAAGTTTTCACAAGAAATGATTTTTAGTGAACATAGGTGCTTTAGAGACAAAAATCCCTATGTTTCACTTGCGAATGGCATGACAGTTATATATGTATGTGTGTGATTTTGGCATGTGTCTACTGACTACAATTTGTACTCAGCCCTGCATGTATTTCTAAACGTGCAGGTTGAGCGGTGATGAAGGAGGAGTGCTACGTTCGGGCTTTTTGTCGATCTCTTAGTATTTGACTCTTGGGAGTTCTGCATGTCTTCATACATGTAGAGCTTATTGCGATCCATATGTCTTTCCGCTGCTAGTTTGAGATCATTATGTATTAAAATTGAGACTCCAGTTCTTTCATATTATGACGAATTGTATTGAGCCTAAGACTCAAGCCCTTTTATAATTCATGTGTAATGAATTATTTGATGTATTATAAGGATGTTGTCCGGTTCAGTCTCGTTCTAGTTTCCCCATTGCTATCCCCGTTTCTTTAATCCCTTCCCTAGTCACGGTTTCCCCGACTTTACTATCCTTAGTGAAGGGCGGGCGTGACAAAAATAAAATAACTGCGTCCTTAAAATTATTATCAAAATTTGAGAAAGCTCCGACAAACTTAACGAGAGAAAGAACCAATCAACTAAATGAAGCTCCTAAAATACTAGTATGAAAATGTAATATGAAAGAGAAGATAAATCAAATAATTGATGTGTTGAAATCCTCTTCAAACACTTTTTTATATAGCCACATGTGAGGAAACAATTAGTCACTCCGTGAATACTTATGCTTGTCATTTTGGTAATAAAATTTATAATAGAGAAATTGAAGGTCACAAAATGTGAAAAGTCAAAAAACATGCATTCTTTGGTTGCCACTCAGGTCACCTTTAGTCCAAAATAGTCCAAAAAGAACTTTCAATTTGTTGGCAATTGAAACCATAAATGGTCTTTCCAAACTGTTGGAACCAAATATCCACTTATAGTATTTCATTTCGCACTCACTGAATATAAAATTTGATGTATTATTATTCTATCAACTTTTTTTTTAATATATATAGGCCAAAATTTTAATTTTCGATTAGAGCTCAATGTTGCACATGACTGGCCCTAACTAAATGGAACTGTGAAGTTATTCTGGTATTGTTAGAAATATCATTAAAGTTGAGTGTCAATTATAAATGTTTTAAGGTGTTTGATGTTGAACAAAAACAAACAAAAGTAGGCTATTTTCCCTAGTTTATCTATTTACTAGTAAATCCATCCGTAAGATGCAAATGAATCAACATTTTATCAAAATTAATAAGTTTAATAAATAATAAAAATAAAACTAACAACAATTAAAAAAAAGATTATATAATATATATTTTGGAAAATTTCCTTATACACAACATTTGTGGTAGTAGTACCACATTCTTTATTGTCATCGGAAATTAAGATTTTAAGTCCAGCACGACTTCTTACTCTTGATATAACAACACACAATTGTCCATGCGTGAAAACTGGTCTTGGCAAAAACAAACCAACTTGAGAAAACGATTGTCCTTGATTTTTGTTGATCGTCATTGTGTAAGACACAATTAGAGAAAATTGTCGTCTCTCAAACTTGAAAGGCAACCTCGGATTAGCAGGAGTCAAAGACATTCTTGGAATCAATACCTTTTGATTTGCATTATGTCCTGTAAGGATTTTTGCTTCCAAGATATGATTACCAAACTTTGTTATCATCAATCGAGTACCATTGCACAATCCATTGGCATTGTCGATATTTCTCAACAACATAATTGGAGCTCTAATTTTCAAATATATTTCATGATTTGGTACAGCCGAACATTTGTTACTATTCAAAAATTCAGGAGTATGCACTTCTTGCAACAAATTAATATTTGAATATGACATGCTCATTAAAACATAAAAATATTAATTGAGATAAAATAATATAATAATTGATGTAATTGAACTTATATAGAATTTTTGAAGCATAAAAATTGTTGGTCCCGAAAGAGCAAGGTTTGGTGTATGGGGGGGGGGGGAATACACCAAATGCAAACTTTTTCAGTTTACTTGACTATTTCAATCAGAGAGACGTAAGCTTTCTGAATTACAGATTGCTCAAGGTGATAGAACAAATTGATCTTCTAATCGATTAAATTCTATCCAAGTAAGATCTCTCAAGTGAGATATACAAAGCAGAAAATAAGTGTAAACTCAATTTCCAGCAATGTATTGTGTGCGGAATAATGGTGGACTTAGTCTGTGCTCTTGTTATGAAAATCTTTTAGAGAACTTAACCGAGTATTTATAGAATTGATTAAGAAATGCAGCTTGAATGAGTATGACAGATAGAGAATAAAAACAACTGAAAATAAATGCAGAATATAACTAACGCAGTTGTTTTACGTGGTTCGGGAAACCCCCTACGTCCACGGTCTAATCCAAACTGGATTAGATATCCACTACTAGGATACTCTTCTTATTTATACTCGCTGAGAACGAGCCACAAGTTTCAATTACAAACTAGATTTGAAACTTATGCACGAATAAGGGTCGTGTCCCTTTACAACTTACAGAAAACTACTGTAAAACAGGATCCCTTCACGTTAATCCACTAGAAAACCACTAGCTAGCGAAAATCTCCTTCCTCTCTCGATAAGACAGACTTGAATCGAGGTGTGATTGCGATCACGAACGGTTTGAAGCTTTGTCTGATGTGGGATGAGTTGCTTGAGAATTTCTGCAGTATATGATTATTGTCTCACTTTCAGACTTTAAAACTTCAAACATATATAGGCTCTGAATCTTGAAATTCTAGCCGTTTGTTGATTGGCGTGATTTGATCTGTGGATTGCCAATCAATCATATCTCTTCTTTCTTTGTAGAGTAGTTGATTGAATCTTCCGTGAATGGTAAGCAGATTGTCTGTGATTGCTTTCCTTTTTAGTGTCAATCAGTGATTCTCTTTCCAATTCTAGATGAGTGGATTTTAATGCATCATTGACAGGCTTGATTCAGCTCTTTCTGTTTTGCTTCAAACCTTCTGATAATATTCTTTCTGGTCTTAGTGCCTTTCTGGTTTGAACACTGGTTAGATACTGTCTGGTTGAAGAGCTTTTCTGGTTGAACATTGGTTTAGACATTTTCTGGTTTTAAATGCCTTTCTGTCTGTTACTTTCTGGTTCAACTTTCTGTTCGAAATATCTTCCATCTTTCTGTATGAAGCCTTCTGGTTCAACTTTCTGTTAAAGTTGACTTACTACAGCTTTCTGTTAAAGACTTTCTGGTTTATCTTTTAGTCTGAGACTTCTTCTATCTTTCTGTTTGAATCTTTCTGGTTTAGCTTTCTGTTAAAGACTTGCTGGTTCAGCTTTCTGTTAAAGATTTGCTGGTTCAGCTTTCTGTTGAAGATTGTCTTGCTTCAGCTTTCTGTCTGAGACATCTTCCATCTTTCTGGTTGAATTAGTTTCGACTATTTGGTCTATAGAAAAACCAACAGAAATGATACAGAACATGAAAAATGCCAAGTGAGTGTATGAGTGAACATCATCAAAACTTAGAATATATTGTGGGGGTTCCCAACAGTTTGATCATTCTCTAGAACCCATGCGTCAGTTGGTGTCTTCTTTTGCAGGGATAGGTTCCAGGAGAATGGTTTCTTCTTTTTCTTCTTGGGTTGGGTGGTTGACTGAGATGACTGTTGCTGTGATTTTTCTGTAGATGAAGGCGAGGAGAAAGGAGTTTGAAAAGTTTTATCTTTGGCCTCCTGGGCAGCTAGCTTTCTTTCTCTCTCCGCCTGTTCTTTGTAGAATTGTGTTCTGAACACTGGATCACAAGCTTGATCCATGCTTACGCCAAACAGTAATAGTTCAGCTATCTGGTCGCCCTCGTCTATTGGTTTCTTTCCTTTGTCCAAGGGAGTAAATGATGCTGGTTGAACTGGTTCTGTTCCCATCAGAGTGGGGTCTGGTCTTGGAGGAGTGGTTGGTCTAGGTTGAGCTGGTGCTGGTGTTTCTGTTCCAGCATCTGTTGCTTCTGTTAACCCCTTGCTGCTTTTGCTTCCCTTGCCTCCCGTGCCTCCAGAGATTTCCCCCTTTTTGACATCAGCAAAAATGGTCTCGATGAGTGCTCGAAGTGAGGTGATCTCTTCAGACATCTTTTCCATTCTGTCCTCAGCATCTGCTTTGAATCCAAGCAGAAGGTTGATTGTTTGGTCAGAGGCGTCAATCTTCTTCTCCAGCCTGCTGTTCATGGTTGACAAGGTTTTGTCATAAGTTTCTTGTAATTCTTCTACAGCAATGATGCGAGTGACTTGCTGCTCGTGCTCTTCAGGGTTGGGGTAGAGAAGGTCATTTAAGACAGCGACCTGGTGTTTCCGCATCAGCTCCACAAATTTCTCATTTTCAAAATGAGCTAGTTGGGAGTGGATGGACAGGTCAGTGTCTTCCTTCAGTTGAGCAGCAAGTTGAATGCTTTTCTGTGCAACAGCAACATTAATTGTCTCTCCTTGCTTGGCAAGCAAATCGGCTAGCAAGGAAGTGGCCTTTTCAGCTTTTTCTTCAATTCCAGTCAGGCGCAGGTTGATCTTGGCTTGTCCGGCTTCATTTGCTGATCTATCATCATCGATTTTCTTGTCAAGCTCCTTCCTGACTGTGCAGAGTTTTCTTCTGATGTCTTCATCCATGTCATTAACGTACTCTTTCTGATGTTGATTGAAATCGGTGAGTATCTGTGTTGCTTTTTCTTGAATCGAGTTGCACACATCAGTCATGTGGTCTTCAACTCGCAGAGTGATGAGATTGTCGAGTTGATAATTGTTGAATGTGTTGGGCTCTCGTTCCAAAAGTTCTTCCATGGTGTAGAAGTTAACGTGTTTCTTCAGCTTCTGTGCAGCACCATGTGTGTAGATTTCATCGCTGGGCTCCCCGCCAATGTGCTGACCCACTGGTTCATCTTCACTTGAATCAAGGTCGATGACAGTTGTTTTCTTTGTAGGCTGCTTCTGAGTCTGTGCTACTGCTGGTGATGATTGGTGTTCTGTTGGAGATGCTTCTTGAGCTGCAGAAGGTGTTGTCTCCAGATTAATTTTCAAGCTCTCTGCTTCTTGTTTCATAATGCCAGAGATGAGTTGCTTGTATTCTGTTCGAACGTCATGGACGGTGGAGACTTGAAGTAGACTCAGCAGCGTTGCTTCTTCCTTCTTGAGTTCATCAATTGTTTTGAGCTGGAGCAGTGCGTCAAAGACACAGTACTCGCTGTCCTTGACCAGCAAGTAAAACTTGACGCGTCTTGCTGCTCCCAAACTCTCTGGAAGCAGGTTGATTCCAGGGAACTCCTGCAGAACAGAGTGTTCTGCTTCGTTCTCCAGCAGGTTGATTACACTTTCAGCTTGTTGTTTCCTGACATCCTCCTCGTCTGTTGACTCTCCTCCCTCTTCCTCCTCTTCCTCACTGATTTTCTCCATTCGATGTGGTGAGGGTGTAGCTGTTCTAGCAGGGGAGAAATCCTTCTCTGGATGTGGAGTATGACTGGTTTCTGGTTCCACTTCAGTTGCTGGCGTTTCTGTTTGTTCTGCTGCTTCCTGTGATGCTTCTACTTCTTGTTCTGGTAAATCCGATTGTTCTGCTATTGTTGCTGTTGGTGGTGATGATTCTTGAACTTTTTGTAGTCTTCTTTTCTTGTGTTTCGGTTGTGATGCGGAAGTTTCTGTCTCAATAGAACTTCCTCGCTTGACTGAAGTCTTGCGAGTGGTCTTCTCCTTTGTGGATTGGCTCTTCTGCTTCTCAACACCTTTAGAAGGTGGCATCCAAGTAGGATTAGAACTACCCACTTCCAGTGCTGCATTACGATGCACCTCATCTGGTATCTTGTTGAAGAATTGTGGTGCTAGTCCCAGAGACATTTCCAGCTGGTGTTGGTCCTTGGGAATAGAGTGATTAGTGTTGTATTCCTCAGCATCATCCCAGACTTTCTGCTTGAAGAATTTTTCAATCATCAAGCTGATCTTCGTGGAGTGTCGGAGATTTCTTCTAACTTCCACCGAAGTTCCTCTGCCTCTGCTGTCCTTTGTATAAGTGACCAACCTTGCTTCCTTGGCCATCAGTTCAAACAGTATTCTGCTCCAGTTGACTCGTAGATTGAGAACAACCGCTGTGAGAATGCGGAATTTCTCAGGAGTCACCATATCATATGTGCCGCTGTGGTGGAGAAAGATCCTCTGAACCAATTCTAGTAGTAACTTGAAACCCGGTTGAAGTAGAGATCTCTGGAACATCCTTCCAGTGTAGGAGATAAGAATCACCATCATTATCTCTACAGCTTCTTGCAGTTGTGCAGGAGTGATATCTTCCAAGGATAGTCCTTCGTCCTTCAACCTGTAGGCCTGGTTGATCATCTCAATCACATTGTATGGTGTTTTGCTTGTTCGGTCCCCGATTGGCATCAAAACATTAGCTTCAAAGCCATGTTTATCACTCTGCCATGTCAGATAGAAAGAGGCTACTTGTTTTGCCAAAAACATTTTGGGATGCGAAGTGACAATGTTGCAAAAACCTAACATCATAAGAACATTCAACACAAATATATATATATGTTTATCAGTTCATATGAACAAGCATGGATATTTGCACAAGATTAGCAGTTCACAGAAAGTGGAATAAAATGCAGATATAGAGAAAGTGGAATAAACTGAAAAACCTTTGCAGCGTGAAATCAAGGCAAAGATTTCCTCGAGTTTTCGAAAACCATGGGTGTTAAGAACAGCATAAGGTTCAGGCGAAAGAAACTTCTGAACCTTGGCAACGTGTTGGAGAAATAGAGAAGTTTGGGGTGCCATGATCAAAACGCAAAGACGTTTGAAAAGAGATTTGCAGAAATTTTAGAAAATCTTAAGTGCTTAGAGAGAGTAGTGCTCAGTGCGATGAAGTGAAGGTGAACAGTTCTAGGATGAATAACGCATATATAAAGAATAAGGAAGATGAAAGAGAGAAATAAGTAAAAGATAGGCTGAATATCTTCCCCTTTTTAGATTTTCCCGCTTCTTTCGTTTACTTTGCCGCGTTTACTTGCGTGTGATGTACGCTTTAGATTCTAGGGTTGTAGAATAGCGCGTGCAAATCTTTTCCTCCAGTGCAACTTTCCTTTTTCCTGTTTTCGCAGGGATTTTCTCGATTTACAGTTCCCAAAGATGGGCTAATCATCATTTAAGATAAAGATTTTAGTAAATCTAGATCAAAAAGGTAACTTTTTCAGACTTTAATCTTGGATGTTGATTGTACGGAGTGACGTCATGTCTCTTAAGACGCTTCAGTTTCATAGAGAATTCCCCCTTGACTTAGTAATTAAGAAATAGATTCCACGTGTTACTTTCTTCAGATTAGACATTGTGAATAATTTGGTAACTTTCTGATGTCAATCTTCTGTTGTCTTTCTGTTGTCAACTGTCTGGTAGCCTTCTGTTATCAGCTATCTGGTGACCTTCTGTTGACAAGTTTCTGGTAACCTTCTGTAGTTAACGTTCTGGTGATCTATCATCCAGACTTAGTAATCCAAGTTTTCCACACAGCATCTTAAATCTTTCTTCTGGTAGAGCTTTTGTCAGTATATCAGCACGTTGAATATCTGTATGGATTTTCTCAATCTTGATGTGCTTTCTCTCTACATGATCTCTGATAAAATGATGTCTTACATCAACATGTTTGCATCTTGTGTGGAGTACTGGATTCTGTGTTATAGCTATAGCACTTGAGCTGTCACAGAATATAGGTATCTCCTTTAATTCAATCTCATAATCTCTTAGTTGCTGTTTCAACCATAGAATCTGTGCACAACAGCTTCCAGCAGCCATATATTCTGCTTCTGTGGTTGATGTAGCAACAGATGTCTGTTTCTTTGAAAACCAAGATATCAACTTGTTTCCAAGAAATTGACACGTTCCAGAAGTAGATTTTCTGTCCAATTTGCATCCAGCATAGTCTGAATCAGAATAGCCTGTAAGCTCAAGGTTATCATCTTGTGGATACCAGAGACCAATGTGGGCTGTTCCTTTCAGATATCTAAGTATCTTTTTGGCAGCTTCCATATGGGATTCTTTGGGATTGGCTTGATATCTTACACACACTCCAACTGCAAAAGTGATATCTGGTCGACTTGCAGTGAGACATAATTGGAGCTCTAATTTTCAAATATATTTCATGATTTGGTACAGCCGAACATTTGTTACTATTCAAAAATTCAGGAGTATGCACTTCTTGCAACAAATTAATATTTGAATATGACATGCTCATTAAAACATAAAAATATTAATTGAGATAAAATAATATAATAATTGATGTAATTGAACTTATATAGAATTTTTGAAGCATAAAAATATTTGAAACAAACATGCACAACATATCTGAACTTCTATAGAGTTGACCTTCATTCTTATTCAAAGAAATCATGTATTGATTTACAGCTTCAACAACACTAAGGGTTGGGGCAAGTATTGCTCTTTCTTGTAGATAACTTGTATCTACATTATTGATACAATATGATTGATAAGTACTCTTAACTATGTGATCAATCGGATTTCCTGACCATTTGATCAAAATATCTTTAGGAATATTAATGCTAACTTCACCATCATTTGGACCTCCAATTATTCCATCACCTACACCAGCAATCCATTTAGAAAATTCTTCTAATTCCTTGCCTTCTTCACTACCCACATTGTGAAGTCTCATGTTTTTTGTCAACCGTAGAACCTTACAATCTCTCCAAAGGTATGAAGAATTTATTGTTGCAAAAATAATAATCTTGTCTACTTTCTTTTGGGATAACAGGTAATATTTGTCTGAAATCTCCTCCAAAGACAACTGTTTTTCCACCAAAAGGGTTGTGTGCACTTGACGGGTTGACAAAACGCATTATATCTCGTAAGGTTCGATCCAAAGCTTCAAAACAGTATTTATGCATCATTTGAGCTTCATCCCAAATTTAAAGCTTACATTTTATAATAAGATCTGCGAGTGGAGTTCCCTGTTTAATGTTGCATGTGGAATCCTCATTTACATTTATGGGGATTTTGAATCGCGATTGAGCTGTTCTTCCACCGGGTAATAAAAGTGATGCAATATCACTTGAAGCAACATTTGAAATAATTTCTCATATTGATCTAAGAGCAGCAGATAGTGTTTTCCATATAAAAGTTTTACCAGTACCTCTATATCCATATATGAAAAACATTCCTCCAGAATGTGAATATACCGCATTCATAACCGTATCATAAACACAATGTTGCTCATCTGTAAGCATAGTAATGAGATTTCTATGCTCATCCATCAAAGCTTTACGATCATATCTCATTTCATCATTGATCAATCTATTTCCATCAAAATGAAAGAAGTCGGAATTAGGAAACGTAATACCTTCAA
Source organism: Leonotis leonurus (assembly GCA_026898415.1). Lineage (NCBI taxonomy): Eukaryota > Viridiplantae > Streptophyta > Magnoliopsida > Lamiales > Lamiaceae > Leonotis > Leonotis leonurus. The sequence goes on from JAPKLX010000125.1 coordinate 908,753, forward strand.
AATTTCATAAACTCCTTCCAAGACTTCTCAATAGCTTCTCAATTTCCACAAGAGCATAGCTTTTAATCTGATCATGACTCAAATGAAGGTCTGACAATAAAAAACATAAAAAACTCAATTCAAAATATATTGATTATATTCTAGAAAAAAACATTATATTAAAATGTACAATAAATGTTACATGGATGATCCAACAAAGACCGTTGATTATATAAGATATCATCTGATAAATATTCCAACATGCATTCCAAACTTCTTTTGCAGATTCAAAAGAATCCGCCGACAACAATGTGACAAATAAACTTCTTAAAGATTTTGCAGATGCCCAAAAACTTGCTTCAGTTATAGCATCAATGTATTCTTTATCGTCACTCAACAGTCTTTGTGCATAGCAAGCATCCTTAAAAGAATTATGAACAATGTCATTTACAGCTCTTATGTCTTCAAAGCATGTTGGTCCACGTACTATGTTGAGTAAACATCTCAAATAATATTTTTCTCCACAACCAGGAGTCACATGAAAAATTCTTCCAATTGAAAATCCTTGTTTTCTTGGCTTCCACTCCCTCAAATCTGATTTCCAAACAAATTTTGTTGGAAATTCTGCATACAGAAGTTCTTTTGCTTCTACATATCTTTTATTTGCCTCAAACCACGCTAAAAACATGTTCTCTCCAACTGTCGGCCTGTTTAGGACTTCCTCAATGGCATCTGAATCTGAGAATATAATATTTTGCACATCTAGAAGATGAAAACTCAGTCTTTCAACAGATGGTTTTCTATACTGAATTTCAAATCCAAAAATTCGTCAAGCAGCTTCACACAGTGAAATATATCGACAATCATAATACATACTTACTTCATCGACATTTTTTCCCATAACTTCATCATCCGTGCTCTTATAGAAAGATGCAGTTACACGGTCATTCCCCTTATTAATATATTTGAACAAATATTTGATGGATCGAGATTGATTGCATCATTCCACATTTTTATGTGCACCATACTTCATCAGAAGATATCGATTATGTGGAACAACATACCTATTGTCCAAAGGCACGCCATTCTTTAAAATGGTTCTACCATTGTCTCTGCGCCTATATATTGGGTAACCATCTTCATCCATATTTGTTGCTTCAACATATTTCTTCGGAAAATACTTTGTACACCGACCATTCGACATGCAGGGCGATTTTTTGTTTGTTAATCCACATGGACCATGAAGCAAAAAATCTTGTACAACTGTATAATACATTGGGTTTGAATCTTTATTTGGTATTTCAGCTAAAATGATTTTATCAATGCTTTCAGGTGATGGATTTGTCTCTTCTTTTGAAAGGAATATCAAGATATGTGCATGTGGGAGTCCTCGTTTTTTAAATTCAACGGTGTATACAACTGTGTCAATGATAAAAAAATTATTAAATAAAATAAATATAAATAAAATAAAAAATTATATTACTAATATAATAATATATATACTTGATGTCGCATTTCCAAAGACTCTTTTTGTGTAACTCTTCAATCAGACTATCCAGTTTCATTTTGAAAACGCGACAAACAATATTTGGACGGTCTTCAGGTTTCAATCCTCGACTTTCTACGTATCTCAATATCTCAGGCCACTTCGGATTGCATGTGAATGTAACAAACAAATTAGGGTATCCAGCCCACTTGCATATTGTCTTTGCATCTTGATAACTCTTGACCATATATCGATCCCCTCCAGTGTAAATTGATGGCAATATAACTATATTTCCTTGGCTTGCTGGATTTGTGTCACCTCTCATAAGAGCATCTGTCAAACCCTTATACATATCAGATCTCAATTGTTTCTGATTTCTACGTATAAACATCAATCTGCATGATTCAATCATGGTGTATGCATCAACTACAAATTGTTGGTACAATCGTTTAGAACACAAAATAGTTGTTGCTTCTTACTCTTGTTTATGCAATCGGTAAGAGAAATATTCTCTCATGCTCACGTTTTCCCGAGCTTTGGTAGCAGATGGGTTCTTCACATTGCATAGAGGAATATCTTCACGAAATCCATCTTCACCATATGGGAACAACAATGGATATTGTAACCCAAGATAAGTTGGGTGTAATTCATTGATACGCTTCAATCCTCCCGATTGAGTTTCAATAATGAGATCTCTATTGCCTAAAGATTCATCAAGATCTCCAACAATTAATGCAACAAATTCAGATACCGATGGCAGATTATATGTTCGTGGATCTCCAGATCTTCTCCCAATAAGCTTTATCTTCAAATCTGATTGTTCACGATCAATAATCTTTTCTTTGGCAATTCTAAATGTCTTCACGAACACATTATTCTCATCTAACATTGTTTTCAAATCGGAAACAATCTCAGCATGTGAAGTGTTTGTGTCTTTCTTTTGCCTAAACAAATAATAAGAAATATTATTTAAAATATCATAAAATATATATTTCAATATGAATATATATAAAAATAAATGATAGATACCTCATAGAGCGAATTCTATTTCCAATTTCATTTCCAGTATCGTAAATATAGAGTTGAGCAAATTTTGGTGATGAACCTTCAGGCGACAACAAACTCCCAATTAAATGATAATTTTGACCGTGAAGACGAAATGTTGGTAGAGAATTACCACTGTTCAGACTCAAGTCTATCTTTCATGCCATTGATGTAAATGCAAACATACTATTATATGATCGAATATTATCACGAATATGTTTGCTCTTTACATCAATCCCGTAAAGCAAGTCATGCAACAATGGTGGAGGACTTTCGATTCTTGGTAGTTTAGTTTTACCATTTTGGCAACACAATGAATATTTTGGATTTTGTGTATTGGAACTTTTTCTCAATCTTTCATCAAACCAAAAGTATGATTTGCAATGCTCACATTGATAAATAGGATCACCAAGATCGTAATATTTTGTTCATTTCAAAAAATAATAATAAATAAAAGCATAAATTAATAAAAAAAATAATAAGATAATATAATTACCACAACTTGTATAATCTATCTATTTATTAAACATGAAAATTATTATTTATATAGAAATAATCATTTTATGTCATAATCATGATGACAAAAGATATATATATATATATATATATATATATATATATAATATTATTGTATATATATGTATATATAACATAAATTCTAAATTTTGTAAACATTAAAATATATATTTGCCTAATCAAAATCAAGATCTATCTATAAATTAAGTTAAATTTCTATTAATCTTTTTAGTCTAAATTGCCATTAAATTATACAATATAACTAAAAGGTAATTATAACAGAATATATTGTTTGCAAAATTGCGAATGTAACAATATATTATTAAATATACGTTACTTCTTTTTATATGATATTAAAAAAAATATTTAAAATCTTTTTACATATATTAAAAATAAGAAATAATAATATATTATCGAGCATATAATGAAATATATAATTAATTAAATTTATTAAATATTCAATTAAATAATATAAAATTCACATAGATAAAACAAAGAAACATGTATAATGTAAAGATAATTAAACTTACCATTTTGTATATCATTAATGCATGAAGATGTTGGCCTATTATGTGGTTCATCACTTGTTAAGTCAACATATTCTTGCATTTGACTCGTCTCACATGGTTCGTCAATTGTTAAATCAATGAATTCAGGACTTTGATTGGTTTGTCCATGCGATGTTTGACAATCATGTCCACTTTTATCAAAAAGTATAAATTCTTTCATATAGCGTGACGTAATTCCAAATACTACATTACACATTTGTAATAATATTATTATATAACAAAATATACGAAAATAAAAAAAAATAAACATGCAAAATATGTGTAAAAATTTGAATAATTAAACAAACAAAACATTTTTACCATTATTAATTTCGTTGAAAATAATATTAGTAACGCTATTTATATATAAACACATAATATATAAACAATTTAACATGGGCCCACATAGATTAAACATGGGCCCATTATATATAAGCATGGGCCCATATATATTATGACATCATAAACATGGGCCGATTAGCAACATGGGCCCTGCTATTTATATATAAACACATAATATATAAACACATTATAATATATCATCTATATAATCGGCCCATCAGCAAAAACCTATATTTCTACTATAAAAGTTATTGTACAGCCGAGCTTGATTTCATTTTGTCTGCATCATCTCTCCATTGTGCTACTCAGAACAGCCTCCCTAATCTTCTCCCCTTCAATACTTCAGTAGAATTTTTTCTATATACTGTTTTTTGTTGATTTCTATCTACGGTTGATTTCTTTTACGTTTTTTGTTGTTGATTTTTTAAAAAATTTAGATACTGTTGAGATGAGCTGAAACATATCTCGATCTATATGGACGAATGATATATTCAAAATCCTAAGATATAGATCGAGTTCAGCAATAATTCTTGCTTATTTTTTTTGGTTTTATACTTTATTTTTTATGACATGAGATAATTGATTTTTTGTATCTATTTATTTATTTCGCATTTTATTTATTTCAGAGCAAAATTAGGAGTATGTCGATATTTCATTTTGTTTTGCTGTTAGATCATTTAGATCTACACGAAATAAAAAAATAAATTACTGATCTGCTATTTTTTACTTTTGTTTTGAAAAACATAAACAATACTAAAACTCTTTTAGATTGTATTACTATTTGTCTCTTTTTTTCGTTTTTTATATTTGAGAAGTTTTTATGAGGCAAAATCATAAGCATTTGGATGTTTGTAGCTTAAGTTTGAAGCTAGATCTTTAGATCTAAATAAAAATATAAAATCGGATATCTATATGTACACAACATCTTTTTTATTATCTGTATGTTAGTCATCTAAAAATCTGCATTTTAGTCATCTAAATTTTTAGATGTATTTTGAGATGAGCTGGAGAAATTATTCAATGTATAATAATAGATCTGTTCAAAATCACGATCTAAACATTGAGTTCAGCCGTGATTCGACTTATTTGTTACTTTTTTGATAGCAAATAATTACCTTGTTTGGATGTGTTATTTTTTTCGATTTTTTCATTTATGTTTAAGCAAAATCAGAAGCATATATAATCGGTGGTTGTTGGGTCCCGGGAGAGCAGGTGTGGTGTATGGGGGGGGGGGGGGAATACACCACAATCCAACTTTTCGCGTTTGGCTGTTTGAACAGCAGGTTGAGAATCAGCTCGCTGTTGATACCAGAACAGCTCGCTGTTAATAGCAGTCGATCTCCTCTGTTGTAGAGATAGTTCTAGCTGCTCAAGAAAGTTCTCAACACAGAGCGTGAGTAATCTGTTAAGGAGCAGATAGACTGGCAGCTAGCTGGAGCGTACCAGACGATCTGTCCAAACACAGATCGTGTGCGGAAGCTGTGTGTATGTTGGTTGCTCTTACACTTAGAAAATATATTTTGTTTATACCGAATGTTCTTTATGAGGTTGATTCAAATGCACAGCTCGATGTTGGTAACAGCTCGCTGGTGAAGTGATAAACAAAGAATCAAACTAATGCAATGCAATATATAAAGGAACACACAATATTTAACGTGGTTCGGGAAACCCCCTACGTCCACGATCGATCAAAGCTAGATCGATGAATCCCTTAACCTTGGATCCCTCGCTTATTTATCCTCGTTGAGTAAGAGCCAAAACTCGCTTATTTATTCTCGTTGAGTACGAGATTACAACTCTCTTATTTAAACTCATCGAGTACGAGATCTGGGTTTGGTTTATAATGGTTCTTCCTCCGAGCTTTTGGCTATGGAGGAAGCTAGAACTATAGGCTTTGAAGGCTCAAATCTAAGATAAGTTCTAGCGGGGTTATCTTCAGAATAATGGTGATTTCTCTCTAATTTACAACACTCAAGGATGTATATAATCTATATCTAGTGTTGAATAAATCAATGGAAAACTGGAGAGAATCTTTTAGCGTTGAAGCTTTTTCTGGGAAATATCCTGAACTCACGAACACCATATCTGAAGAAGGCTTGAAGTATTTATAGGCATATTTAAATTATAGCCGTTGGAAGTCTTTGCAGCTTTTGCAGTAAGCATTAAATGCTCTTTTGACCGTTGACTGCTGACTGTACTTCTAGCCGTTGGAGTTTTTCCTACGTCGATGTTGACGTGGCATAGGACAGGTAGGCTCTATCAATTTAGGTAGATTAAAGCTTCCTCCAACTGGGATGAGCAGCTCGCTGTCCATCTCGCTATGCAGCTCGCTTGTCATCTTGAAGACTAGCTGTTGATACACAGCTATCTGTTGTGGTAAGCAGATCGTTTTCATCTTTTGAACGATCTGCTGTTGACTGCTATTTGAAGTAGAGGAGCAGATCGTTTTCATCTTTTGAACGATCTGCTGTTCTTAATAACATCATTTGGTTGCCTTTTCTTTCATGCAGCTCGCTGTTCGCTGCTTTTGTTGATGATAGTAGCTCGCTGCTTTCGTTGATAGACAGCAGGTCGTTTTCTTCTTTAAACGATCTGCAGTGTACATTCAACTTAAACAGCTGGCTGTCCATCGATCTGCTATCGATCTTCTATCGATTTGTCCTTGGTAAGAATGCTTGCATGCTGTGCTATAAATAAGATGCTATCAAAACTAAGTCTAGATGGATCAGGTTAGTCCTATGAACAGATCGTTATATCAATCTGTTCTCACATTTTAACTTAACCTGCTACACAACAAGGTCGATCTTTTTAGCACAGATCGTTAATTTAGTCTGGCCTTACAGGTTGATCTCCCTTCTAATAGATAGACAAAATAAGATCAAGCTCTATGACACAGGTTGTAAACTCAACCTGATCTTACATGTTAGCTGATCTACTATTGAGAACACAGATGGTTCCTATGGACACGATCTTTCTTTCATCGATCTGTCCTTACACTTAACCATCTATTGTCAATCTATTCTAGACACAAAGAAAAATAAATACATAAGCATCAATAATCATTAAAGCGTAAGCACAGTTTAATATCATGCATATATAATATGGTTTCGCATCATCAAAACATATAAATAATGATTTCCACAATCATCAAAAAGGTTCCCAACAGTGGTTATTGCTTATTTTGAAGCTAGATATGAAGAATATAGATCTAAGAAAAATAAAAACCGATCTCCTATTTTTTGCTTAATTTTATATGTTCTTTTAACCTTAAAGTATATTTGAACAATCATTAGCCTTAGAGCTTAAGGATTTTCAAAATAGGCTATGGCCTAAAATTTTAAATGAAATCCTAATTTTTTATTCAGATATCATAAATATTAGATATATTTTTAGATGAGCTGAATAAATACTTCGATGATGTATCAATAGATCTGTTCAAAATCACAATCTAATCATCGAGTTCAGCCGTGATTCTGCTTATGCATTTGTTATTTTTTTTTTCTTTTATTATCGAAATTTTTGATTGATTTTAAAGCAAAATCAGAAACATAATCGGTGTTTATTTCTTCTTTTGAAGATAGATCTAAAGTGTATAGATCTAAAAATATAAATACTGATCTGCTATTTTTTGCTTTAATTTTATATGTCCTTTTAAGTTCTTATAGTAGATCTGAACAATCATCAACCATAGTGCTTAAGATTTCAAAATAGGCTATGACCTAAAATTTTAAATGAAATCTTCATACTTTTGTTCAAATTTATGAATATTACTTACATGTAAGATATTTTTCTAATTTTGGAGCACTTGTTTTCTAATTTTATGTTAAATTTCATATTATCCCATCTTATTTGCATAACATTCAAAAATTAATAAGGTAAGTATTATCTTAATAACAATGTATATTACTTTTTTAAATAATTATTTAAGTTAAATTTTATTAGAGCTGTCAAATGGGCGGGCCGGCCCGGGCTGGCCTGGGCCCACTGGGCCAACCTCTATTTTCGGGTCGGCCCGGCCCGGCCCGAAATCTTCCGAGCCTGAATTTCTGGAGCCCAGCCCAGTCCCTATGGGTTTTCGGGCGGGCCGGGCCCTTTTTTTTAATTTTTTATGGTCAAATTTAATAGATATATGCATTTGCTTGAAGTAGAAGTGTAGAACCAACCCTAATAAACAATAAAAATTAAATATAGAGCAAAATAAATCAATATCTCGTAAAATCAATATCCATAATCCATAATATAATGATAAATCAAAACACGAGTCGTCCAAGTCATCAAACACTTGAACCCTCCGTAGACAACAATATCGCTTCTCCTTCTTGACTATGAGTATCTATAAATAAATAAATAAAAAGATGTAAATAATTATTAATTTAATTAAAATTAAGAATGAATGAGAATAATTAAAATATCATTACCTTCATCTTCAACCTCTTTGAAACCATGCAACCAATTTCGAGTACAAATGAGTGCTTGCACGGTCTCAAGAAGTAAACAATTCCTATACTTGTGCAAAATACGGCCACCAATGCTAAATATCGATTCCGATGCAACCGTTGTGATTGGAATACTTAAGATATCACGAGCCATACTTGCCAATTTTGGAAATCGATTAACATTTGATTTCCAATACTCTATGACATCCATAGAGATGGGAACTTCATCCAAATACACATCAAGTTCCGATTTTCCCTCATTTGAAGACTCTTGAATCAACTCCATATCATATTCCTAGAACAACAAATACAACAAAATTGAAATTAGAAATATATGATAAGAAATAACAATTCACATATTATTTATATACATAAATTGGTATACTTACATCAACAACAGTTGGAGGAGGCATAGTCATGGATGGACTTGTCGTGGCATCTTTAGATGAGATAGCATGATGTGAGCTAGATGTAGCTCCAAGTTTTTTATATTCATCAAAAAGTTTATACAAAGAATCCTTCACCACCTTCACCTTGTGCTCATAATCATTTGGATAAAGTTTCTTGCAACAAAATGTCAAGAATCGCATCTTCCCCTTTGGGTCAAGAATACTCCCAAAAACAAGAGTGCCACAATATGAGTCCCAATACTTGTCAAACTTGAATTTCATTCTTATTGCCATTTCTTTGATCTCACCATCTTGAGAACTCACGAGTTCATTCAAGCGAGTTTCAATGGTTGCAATTTGCTTGAAGTACAAGCTTGAGGTGGGATAGGATGATCCCGAGACCAAGTTAGTGATGGTATAAAATGGGGCCAATAAAGCATAAATTTTTTCCCCTTTTTCCCACTCTTCATTGGTCGGACAATGCTTATAGCTCGTATCGTTGTAGCTCAAACAAGTAAAAGCACGACGATACTTTATAGCACTTTCAAGCATCATATATGTTGAATTCCATCTAGTACTCACATCTAACCGTAAGAAAACTTCCCCCAACATTGCTTAAGTGCACCTCTTCTACACACTTTTGGAACTCTCTCAACCTCCCATCCGAGGCCTTCACATACTTAACACTATTTCTTATCTTCTTCAAAGATTCTTCCACAACCTTCAAGCCTTCTTTAACAGTCAAGTTCAAGATGTGTGCACAACATCTCACATGAAAAAAACTCACCTAGACATAACAAGCTCTCTTGCAAATTCATTCTATCTTTCAAAATTCTAACCATGCTATCATTGGAGCTTGCATTATCTAGAGTTAATGAGAATACTTTGGGTTCTATACCCCAATCCTTAAGCACTCCAAGAAACTTTCCTAATAGTTCAAGACCCGAATGTGGACAATCTAACTCACAAAATGAAAGTAGTTTACTATGTAACTTTCATTTCTCATCAATAAAATGTGCAGTGACACTCATATATCCCTGTGCAGTAACAGCAGTCCACACATCAGAGGTCAAGCAAATTCGTCCCCTATGAGCAGCCAACAAACTCTTTAAATTTGCTTTTTCAATATGAAACACTTTCATACAATCAGCCCGTGCAGTGTTCCGACAAACAGACATAAACTCAGGATTTAAGATTTTATTCACCTCATTAACCCCATCATACTCAGCATATGAAAATGGAAGATCATGCTTAATGATACTCTTAGCTAATGCATCACGGTATGCCTTACTATCAAACTTCCATTTTTTCAATAATGTACCTTGATTATCCAACAAAGCTCCAACATCATGATATTTGGGGGTTTTAAAACACGCAAGTACATGACGCCTTAAATGAGTTGTCCCCGACTCAACTTTGCAAGTATAAGTTTTATCACAATGCTTGCATCTGCACTTCTCTATCCCATCTACTTTTCCAATCTTCTCAAAGTATGCCCACACACTTGACCTAAATTTTTTAGCATCACTACCAACATTTTCATCCCCAACATCCTCCTCCCTCACATTCTTGCTCTTAGTCTTAGTCTTAGACTTATCAAGACAATTTATAGAGGCAGTAGTACCTGCTATAGTATTCTTAGTCTTGGGAGATGGAGGCAGCATATCAAACATCTCAATATCATCCGCATCATCCTCCAATCTTTGGGCTGTAGTATGTGTATCCATCCCTATAACATAAAATTGCATCAATTAATTAATGGCATTTTAAGCAAAGATTCAAAATCCTCTAAAAGAGAATACCTATAAATTGATGCCTGTAAAAGTATAAATTGCCTATAAATCTATAATGTTAACTGCCACAAGGCTCACAACAAATACCACAACAACCAAAACAAAATTCATACACAACAATTTATAGGTAATTTAAAGGCATCACTAAAATGCCTACGACAACAACAAATATCACAAGTCCACAACAAATGTTTCACCTTAACATCAATTAAATATATGAAAGAATAGACTTACTTTAGAATGGGGCTGAATCGAGGCGAGCAATGGAGAGCAGCGACGAGGAGACAAAGCCGCGGAGAGCAGCAGCGAGGAAACGAAGCCGCTGAGTACAGCGGCGAGGAGACGAGGCGCGGCGACTGCGAGCAACAATGAGGAGATGAGCCGCCTGAATCGAGGCGAGCAAGCGCAGTAGGTGGCGCCGCCGGACGGGGGAGCGCTGGACGGTGGCGTCGCCGGACAGTGGCGTCGCGCGGTGGTGGGGGAAATTTCAGATTTGAGATTTGAGAAGAAAATAGTTCAGTTTGGTTGGAGGTGCGGTCTTGCGTGTTTTGTTTGAAGAGAAGAAAAGAAACGTAGGGTTATTTGAAATGTTAATTAAGTTTCCCTTAAAAGAAAAATAGTTCAGTTTTGTTTGAAGAGAAGAAAATAGTTCAATTTGGTAGGAGTATTTGAAATGTTAATTACGTTTCCCTTAAAAGAAAAACAAATACAATTAAGTGATTAAATAACAATAATTAATAACATAATACTAAAAAAAATTATTTGGCGGGCCGAAAAAGCCTGATTTTTTTCGGGCCATTATTTTTGCAGCCCAGCCCGGCCCAAATCCCAGGCGGGCCGGGGCGAAATTGACAGCTCTAAATTTTATACTCTCATTTTTTATATGCAGAACGGCGAAATTCATATCATTCCCAGATATTTCTTGCAAATAAATTTTTAAGATAAGTTTGGATTTTTCCTAACCTTAGCTATTATATATGCTTATCTTTTCTTATTTGAACAAAATATTTAAAATAAATCATGCTGATATCATAAATAAAAATGATTAACAATTAGTCTAACCTGAATTCATAGTTGTTGCTTCGTTTCTTACTTCCTATGTATTTGTAAAACCCTTCTCATGTCTCTGTAAAAGTTAAAATATATTGTAATATTCTGAAATCATTATGAAATTTGTGTATAATGCTAACGTGAACACTTACTTTGCAGATACAATTTGATGGTAACTTCTGAACTAAGCCTCAATTTCTCGAAATTATTTTAACAGTCGTCGGAGGAAATGTAAACTGAACTCATATCACAGTTTCGTTTGTATTTTAATATGAAAACCTTTTGAATATAAACTACTGTCACGTCCCCATTTTACTTCTCTAAGTAGAGTCGAGGAAAACGTGACTAATCGGGAAAACGGATAAAGAAACGAAACGAAAGCTTTGATGTAAAGATGAAACGTGGAACGTACCACAAAAGGAAAAGATTTCGATAGAGTTGTGAGATCGAAGTCCAATACATTAATGAAAACTTAACGATCGAAATCAACAGGGTATTAAAACAACGTCAAGAAATACGGTGAACAAGTACCAGTCTGAACTACATAGTTCGAAAACAAGATAGATAACTAATAAGTTCTTGGATCTAAAACAAAAGTCTAGCAGCGGAAACTGGATCAATATCTGAATTTACATGTATGACGACACG
>JAPKLX010000131.1:5827-57511 GCA_026898415.1 Leonotis leonurus
TCCGCACACGATACACTGTTGGAGTTTAAGCTTAATCTTACTCTCTGATTTGTATAACTCACTTGAGAGAGTTTACTTGGACAAAACAAGATCGATTAGTAAATCAATCTGGTCTATCGTCTTGAGCAATCTGAAATTGAGAAAGCTTACATCTCTCTGATTAAATTAGTCAAGTAAACTGAAAAGTTTGCATTTGGTGTATTCCCCCCCCCCATACACCAAACCTTGCTCTTTCGGGACCAACATAAGCTTTCCATCTAAGAGAGATTAGCTGATGTGGCAAGTTGACTTGGATTCATTTGAGTACATCTGGACATATAATCGTATGTCAGATGACTAGAGTTGATCTGGTCTAGGCTGGCCAATGATCTGGTCATATATCAATTTATTCCAAAAATGCTCCAAAGCATGGTTGCATATTCTGTGTATAATTTCATGATAACCAGATCGTGTGGCCCTCAGACAGATCATCTGCTTGCTTGTAGTCTGCTGTTGATCTGGTCCTCGAAAAAGAAATAGACAGAATGACTTCTATAGGATGTGCTCTTTTACATTTCAAGTCATTCTCAAAATCTGATCTAAAGTCATGGTCTCTATCAGATTCACTTTATATGATAGTGATCTGGTGCAGGTAGAACAGATTACAGTCTAGCAAACATAATTAATCTAAGTGTGTTTTGAAAGAACATCATCAAAACAAATATTGTTGGGTTCCCAACAACTTCACTCTTCTCCATGTCATGCCTCCGCCTCCCAAAGTAAACACATACCGAAAGGAAGATTTCTTGGAGTCCTGATGAGTCTGAAAGTCAGAATCGGTATAACCTAAGGGGTTGAGTATGTTTTTTACCGCTGTCCAATGTCCATTTCCAGGGTTGGACTGATATAATGCTACCACGCCTCGGAAAATCAGATATCCGGCGTATTACAAATCATTGCATACATGAGAATACCTACTGCAGAAGTGTAAGGTATCTTTCTCATCTCCTCTTTCTCCTCAGGCGTATTTTCACACGTCCTGAGAAAGACCAATTCCATGTCTGAAGGGTAAGAAACACTTTATGGAATCCTGCATGCTAAAGCGTCTAAGTATAGTCTCCCACTTATACCTAAAGCAGGTCTATAACACGTTGTACTCCTAATCCTTCTACATGCCTCTCAAACATCTTTCCGTTCAGGATTTTTTTGAAGGGATCTGCCAGGATGTCCTCCGACGCTATCTTCATCACCACAATGTCGCCCCTCCTTACAATATCACGAATAATATGATATTTTCTCTCAATGTGTTTACTCACCTTGTGGGCCTATGGTTCCCTTGAGTTTTCCACTGCACCAGAGTTATCAAAATAAGTCGTGATACTCGCCGGAATACTCAAAATCACATCTAGGTCCATCAAGAAGCTCCTGAGCCAAACTGCTTCCTTTGCAGCCTCAGATGCAGCCACATACTCAGCTTCCATGGTAGAGTCCGCAATGCATTTCCACTTCACACTCCTCCATGTTATGGCTCCGCTTCCCAAAGTAAACACATACCTGGAGGTAGATTCCTTGAGTCCTGATCCATCTGAAAGTCAGAATCGGTATAACCTAAGGAGCATAATGAATTGTCCCGGTAAACCAAATAGTACTCCTTAGTCCGTTTAAGGTACTTGAATATGTTCTTTACTATTGTCCAATGTCCCGTTCCAGGGTTAGACTGATATTGTGCTATCATGCCTACGACAAAGTATATATTTAGCCTAGTACACATCATAGCATGCATGAGACTACCTACTACAGAAGCATAAGGTATCTGTCTCATCTCCTCTTTCTCCTCATGCGTATTTAGACACATGTCCAGAGAAAGACCAATTCCATGCCTGAAGGGTTGACGAGCCCGTTTTTCGTGCTCTTTTTGAGTCTTGTTTTAGGTCTAGATCGAGTCTTTTTCTTTATATTTGTATCGTATTTCGTGTCTAGGAGGACACAAGTGTAGGGCAATTAGGATGCAGGGCAAGTTGTAGGTCATCTCGGGAAAGAAGCAAGATTATGCGCGAATGAGCTTGGGCAATATGAAGCTCAAGATAGAGTACTGCCTGAGATCACTCTCTAGCAATAGGAGACCAAGGGGGCACGCTGACCAAGATAAGAGAGCAAGATGAGTAGCTGGGGGCACAGAAGACAAAGGGCAAGAAGCTGGGATCTGCAGCGGATTTCTTTCCTTCCGCGGAAAAGGTAAGATATTTTTCTTTTCTTCCACTAAATATCTGGGGGGATTGAGAGAATCTTCCTATACGCGGATGATCTAACCGGGAAGGAAAGTCGGCCGGGAACCCTAGCGACCACCACCGCGAAGCCCAGGCCCACAAAAACTCCTATTTAAAACAATGATTCAAATCAGAGACACACACAATAGACGCATACGAGAGGCTTTAACATCAGGGGAGGGGCAACGCCTAGCTGCTAGTTTAGTTCTTTTATTTCTTATGAGTGATTGGGAGGAGAAAACAAGTCTTATGGGCAAACACTTTTAATATTCTGTTATGCTTTTGGCCTTGTCACGGGTTGGTCCTGGGAAGAGGATCTTTTGGTAACACTTTATTTCAGTATTTAATATAAGTATGCTTTCATTTATTTCATCCTTGTTCTTTATATTCCGTATGAGTAGCTAAGTTATTAGACTTGGCATGGGAAAGATGAATTGTGTATGGACTTATAACATCTTGAGAGGTCTAACTATGCATATAGTTGTCTTGGCGTGTTCTTAAAGTGCTTGATCAGAATCCTATACAACTTGATCAAGTCTTCAGTGTTGTGTGGCCAGTTGCAGTCTTGGGCTAGATCAGGTTATAACTGCGAGCTGGAAACTCCAAGTGTTAGCGACTTCCTGCATGCCAGCCAGAGGGATCAGTGCGGTGACGTAGGTGGGGACACCATGGGACGGGTGTCTGAGATGGTGTGCCCATGGTTGTTGTGTTCCCCTCGAATGCCTATTCGGGTACATCGGAGTAAGTTTGGTCCAGGAGCAATCTTGGGCAAGGGGGATAGGGAGTGAGTAACCCTTACCCTCTGGGCTAAAAAGGTGTGCTGGGCGGGGCTTTGATGGCTAAGTGACGATTGAAAAAGGGGCTGCCTGAGTGATGCGTTTGGGTGGTAGGAGTAAAACCCCATTCTGACGCTCGCCCTTAACCGATGACATGACGAGACAACGAACAACTTTGCACCGATGTTCAAGACATAAGTCAAGACTAAAAGATTCTAACCCAAGTCAAGTTACTTTCTCATTTGACTCTTTTAGTGTTTTTCTTTTCACTTATTTACTTTTACAGCTTTTACTATTCTTCTTGGTTACACCTCTTACCCAAGGCAAGCCCCGAATCAAAACCCTAATTATGACATCGAGAGAGGAATCCACCAAATCCCTGTGGGATCGACCCTGTACTTGCCACTAGCGGAACCTAGTGAAGAGTGCTGGACTTATAAATTTATTTTGCTGGACTGATAACGACTGATCTCCGACAGATTGGCGCCGTTGCCGAGGAGTTGCGCTTTCTAGAATTTCTCTCTCACCTTGACTCAGGTCTTATCCACGGTGTATGCTTCGACCTAACCCTGAAGGTAGACTTGGAGACATTTGGTTTGATCTAGAGATCGAGAGAAACGCCAGGAGAAGAAGAGGCAGACAAAGGAGACAAGAGCGACTTGAGCGAGAGACCCGTCAAGCAGCAAGAATGGCTGACGAACAAGGAGGAAACAACAATGAGAACCCACCCCAGGAGCAAACAGTGAGGGAGATGATGTTTCCCACCAATAACAATCTGAAACCCTCGAGCATCACCTTGCCGTTATGGCTGATAACTGGGAACTAAGACACTCTTTCATCCAGATCTTGTCCAAGTTCAGTGACATGCCAGGAGAGGACCTGCAAAGACATCTTCAAGACTTTGAGATGGCTTGTGGAACCATCAGGATGGACGAGCCAGTAAAAAAGGAGTACATACGGTTGGTATCTTTTCCTTTTTTCTTCAAGATACTGCTCGAGAATGGCTTTACACTTTACCTGCAGGTAGCATCACAACTTGGCAAGGGATGCAGCAGAAGTTCCTTGAGACATACTACCTTGTCTCGAGGATCCAGAACGTAAGGAGAAGGATGAGCACCATCCAGATGGGAGTCGAAGAGTCACTCTATGACTACTCGAAAAAATTCAAGCTCATTTTGGCCAAATGCCCGCAAGATAATATCCCTGACCAGGACTTGATCCAGTACTATGTCAATGGAATGCGTCCTGGAGAGTGACAATTGCTGAATGCCGCAGGTGGAGGTTGTATCTTGAACAAACAACCATTTGAAGTTTTCAGGCTATTGAACGATATGGTAGAATAATCCAGAGAAGATACCCACTCCATGACCAGGACCATGGGAGATGCTTCCGCATCATAGTCCAAGATGGAATTCTCGGACTTGTGTACCACTATGAAACAGATGATGGAGATGATAAAACGAACCATCAAGAAGAATGTCAAGACGTGCCAGTTGTGCTATGCTACCACCCACTTGACTGATGAATGTCCAACCCATAGAGAAGAAGTTAATGCTTTTGGACACACCAATAATGGAGGAAACCACAATCAAGGCCCAAGGCAGAGATTCGACCCCCACTCACAATCTTTCAATCCAGGATGGAGGAACCATGAGAACTTAAGGTACGGAGAAAATCACTATCAAGCTCCACCTGAGACTCAGCATCAAATCCAGCCAAGAGGGCCATCTCTATCCGAGACTGTACAAAACTTGTCCAAGGAGCACCATAAATTCAGTGATGAATTTGAGAAGTTCAAGACCGAAAGTCGAGGAACCCTACTGTCACTAGCCAACCAGATCTCCAACTTGACTCAGGCGATCGTCAAGATGGACAACAAGCAAGGAGGAATGCCCTCCCAAGTCCAGGTGAATCCCAAGACACAAGTGATCAATCCACTACAACAGAGGTGGGTGATCAAGCTTTTGGGGTTTGATTATGACATTTTGTATAACAGGGGTTATGAGAATAAGGCTACAGATGCCTTATCCAGACAAGGGCTTCCTGAAATAGAGACTACAATTATTACTACTGTGGGCCCTACCTGGATGAAACAGGTTGTGGAAAGTTATAAGGATGATCCTTTCTTAACTAAGGTGTTACACCAGAAACTTATTCAACCACATTCCTTACCTAATTGGGAATTGATTGGTGAGTATTTGAAGTACAAGGACAGAATTGCTATTGGCATTTCTACTATGTTGAGGACAGATTTGATCAAAGAGATGCATGATAGTGGTTATGGTGGGCATTCAGGTGAGAAGGGAACATATAAGAGGCTGAAAAGAGTTTTTTATTGGCCATCTATGTCCAAGGATGTGCAACAGTGGGTCAAATGTTGTCAGGTGTGTTGCAAGGGAAAGGGTATGGGAGGGTCTTACCCTAGTTTACTACAACCTTTACCAATACCTAATCTAGCTTGGACACATATCACTATGGATTTTATTGAGGGACTACCTAAATCAGGGGGTAAAGATGTTATCTTGGTGGTGGTCGACAGACTTGCAAAATATGGGTACTTTGTACCCCTGTCACACCCCTTCACAGCTCAGTCTGTAGCTAAGTTATTCTTAGACTACATCTACAAACTCCATGGTCTCCCTATCAGCATTCTAACTGATAGAGATAAGGTGTTCACTAGAACATTTTGGAAAGAATTGTTCAAAGGAATTTGCACCACTCTAGACATGACTTCAGCTTACCATCCACAATCTGATGGACAAACTGAGAGAGTCCATCAATGTGTGGAGACTTACTTGAGATGTATGGTACATCATAATCCCAAGCATTGGGCTCATTGGTTATCTCTAGCTGAGTTTTGGTACAATACCAACTATCACTCAGGCTTCAAAGCCACTCCTTTTGAGGCATTGTATGGTTATAAATCACCTCTCCACACTATTGATCAGTTCCTACCACTACAGAGTGAAGAGGTGAAGAATATTCTGGGCCAGCGAAGGAGAACGATGCAAGATTTACAGGAGAATTTGATTCAGTCCCAGAATAGAATGTGTGTCTATGCTCACAAGCATGGGGATTGGGTTTATTTAAAGTTACAACCATTTCGCCAGAATTCGATTCAATTGCATAAGAATGTTAAATTATCAGCTCGGTTTTATGGCCCCTATAAGGTTTTGGAGAGGATATGCAAGGTTGCGTATAAATTGGACTTACCTATGGGATCAAGGATCTATCCTGTTTTCCATGTTTCTCTTTTGAAGAAATTGATCAGTTCTAGTATTCGACCTTCCATGGATCTTCCAGTAGCTGACCAAGATGGGATTTTTATGGTTCAGCAATCTTGAATTCTGCAAGAACAAACAATTATTAGGGCGAATCGGCAGATTAAGCAAGTATTGGTACTTTGGGCACCACCATTGGAGAACTTATCTTCTTGGGAGGATTTCTCTTTCATCTGTAGGAAATTCCCATATTTGATCCTTGCAGACAAGGATCTTCCGATGGGGAGGGGGTATTGTTGTACCTCAGGTGGTGATGGCATTGGTTCGGAGGGTGGAGTTCGACGATGGTAAAAGCGGAGAAGAATGAGTTGATTGAAGATGGAGAAGTGAACGCGTGGGTTTTGGTTGTAAAGTGATGTTTATTTTTAAGTTGATCTCAGTCATACACGTGGTTTAAGTTGCTAGATTATATATTTATGTTATGACCCATATAGTTTATGATATTTGTATTTTTCCCTAAGTCCTTATCTAGGGCAAAAAGTGTTTATGGAGGATATATGAAAAAAGTACTTTCTTTTTCTATCTTCTTCTCTATCTTCTTTATTTCATTATTTACGAACCATCTGGGAAATACAATACCCTTATTGATCAAACCATTATATGAAAGTTACTGTTACACTGGGAAGGGAAATATTACATTCTACAAAAAATATCACAACAGAAAACCCACCACTAATAAACACTAAAGAGGCAGTGGAGGAGGACGTAGAGGACGATGAGGAAGAAGAAGAGGAGGAAACAACGGAGGAAGAGAAGACAGAGGAGATGGAAGTCGACCAGCCCAAGGAAGCCAGCCAGAAGGGAAACTCCAGCAATGCCATGGAAGAGGAGGCCGAGGAAGTATCATCCGGGGAAAAAACTTTGAAAAAGCGCCGATTTAATACCGTCGTGAAAAAGGAGAAGTTCCCCCGGTGAGAAGAACAAGAGCCAGGGCAACCAAAGCAGAGGTCAGTGAGATGGAGGGAAGAGAAATCGTGGTCCCTAAGACCATCGATTTTGAAGTATTGAAGTAGCTAGGCGTGGAAGAGCAAGTACGAGAGTGGTTTAGAGCTATCGGATGGGAGAAATTTCTTGACTAGGAAACCACCACTTATGGTGACCTGGTTAGGGAATTTTTTGGCATTGTCGAGATGGAAGTCGAGATGGGAGGAATCCCCAGCGTAATGGAATTCTCACTCACGGGCAAGACGCAGAAGGTGGCCGTCGCAGACCTATATGTAATTCTTGGTATGATTGATTTCAAGGAGAAGTTTAACCCCGAGTACAAGAAAGCAATCAAGGTAGTCCCAAATGCACCCAGGGAGCAGTGGAACCGGATGTGGGAAGATCTTGCTAGGACCAAAAACTTCAAGGGAAGTGAGTCTAAGGCTTCTACCTTGGTGGACCCGGCGGTCAAGATGTGTCACCGCATCTTGGTCATCAATCTCTTTGGCAAGAAGGACAACAGCAATACCGTGTCCCAAAGTGAAATCTTTATACTTTGGGCCATGGAAAAGAAGAAATGACTCAACATCCTATCCAAGCCCCAGCAGCGCATGTCTCTATCCCACCTCTTACCTTGATCGGGAAGCAGTTTGGGTTGATCAAGTCTGACTACGAAGGATTCCTGGAAAGGGAGGACCACTTTGACATGGCTACCCTGACCAGAATGTTTACAATTGAAGAGAACGCTGATGGAGAGCCCCGCATTGTCAAAGATCCCGTCGAGAAGCCGCCTGTCTACCCCAACAAGAGCAGTATGAAAGCAGCAAGGTCCCCCTCGCCAGAACCAACGGAGGACCTGACAGTCTACCTCAGCCGCATCGGTAAGACACTTTGACAACTGCAAGATGCCCAAATGGCCTACTTAGAGCAGGTAGGTTTCAAGTACCCCCCTGCTCGCCAATGACATAGTCCTCCCTTTTCTTTTCTTTTTTTTTTTAGGTTTTTAGATTTTATTTTATTTTTCTTGGCTTTCTTTTTATTATGTTTCAGTCATAGTCATGACCAGGGAGTCTCTCCCATTCTGATCTCTTTACCTTGAGCAAAGTGTGTGAGTGGGGAAGACCCTCAGGTCTGTTTAGGTTAGAAAGTTTTTTTTATTTGTTTAAAGTCTTACCAGCATGCTAACTATATGTATATCTTGAGCATGATAGACGTAGGAGTTTTGATGTATAGATCAAGCATGTTCTAGGATAGTTACGTATGACGGAAATGTGATCATGTGAGCACATATACCCTGTGAGATTCTAAGCCTTAAATGTTATATATATCTGCTTAGCACGATTTTTCTTTTATGTGTGTATATACAACTGTTTGCTTGATTGGTTCTAGAACTTGCCTGTCTTCTTGGTCAAAACCCTACAGCCCTGGTCAAGTCTCTAGAGGATTTAGGCACTTTTTGTTCATAAGCCCGAGCCAAAATTTCCTACCATAACTCATATTCCCTTGCAAGCCATTTTAAGCCTTAATATTTCTTTCGCCTCACGCGCATATTCAAAAGCCCCATAAAGGTCTACCCTGGTTGGGATGAACTTAGGGCAGAAAGAAAGAAAATCCATGGCGCAAGGAGGATGGGCCAGACACCACCCCCGAATGTCTACCTTGGCTTCCAACCTGACAGCCCGAAAACCAAAAAATCCAAAAAATAAATAAATAAGGGGAGTGGAAATCCCAAAAAATAGAAAAAATTGCAAAAAAAACTGTACCCCAGAAAAAAAAGTGTGCTAGGGCTCGGGAGAAGTTTAAGTGTGCTCTTTTGTGCTCTTTTTTAGTCTTGTTTTAGGTCTAGCTCGAGTTCTTTTCCTTTTATTTGTGTCGTATTTCATGTCTGGGAGGACACAAGTCTATGGCAAGTAGGATGCAGGGCAAGCTTTAGGTCATCTCGGGAAAGAGGCAAGATTATGCGCGAAGAAGCTTGGGCAATTTGAAGCTCAAGATAGAGTACCACCCGAGATCACTCTGCAGCAAAAGGAGACCAAGGGGCCACGCTGACCAAGACAAGAGAGCAAGCTGAGCAACTGGGGGCGCGGAAGATGAAGGGCAAGAAGCTGGGATCTGCGGCGGATTTCTTTCTTTCTGCGGAAAAGGAAAGATATCTTTCTTTTCTTCCACTAAATATCTAGGGGGATTGAGAGTATCTTCCTATACGCGGAAGATCTGACCGAGAAGGAAAGTCGGCTGGGAACCCTAGTGACCACCACCACGAATCAGAGACACACATAATAGACGCATACAAGAGACTTTAACATCAGGGGAGGGGCAACGCCCAGCTACTAGTTTAGTTCTTTTATTTCTTATGAGTGATTGGGAGGAGAAAACAAGTCCTACGGGCAAACACTTTTAATATTTTCTTATGCTTTTGGCTTTGCCACGGGTTGGTCCTGGCAAAAGGATCTTTTGGTAACACTTTATTTCAGTATTTAATATAAGTATGCTTTCATTTATTTCATCCTTGTTCTTTATTTTCCATATGAGTAGCAAAGTTATTAGACTTGGCTTGGGAAAGATGAATTGAGTACGAACTTATAACGTCTTAAGAGGTCTAACTGTGCATATAGTTGTCTTGGCGTGTTCCTAAAGTGTCGGCTCTGAATCCTATACAACTTGATCAAGTCCTCGGTGTTGTCTGGCCAGTAGCAGTCTTGGACTAGATCAGGTTACAAGTATGAGCTGGAAACTCCAAGTGTTAGCAACTTCCTGCGTGCCAGCCAGAGGGATCAGTGCGCTCTTAATCGATGACATGATGAGACAACGAACAACTTTGCATCGATGATCAAGACATAAGTCAAGACTTAAGGATTCTAACCCGAGATGTGATTCTGCAAGACTGATAGTTGATTACTTTTGACTAAGCCAATCATTATCGCCCAAGACCTCACTATTTAGGGTTACAAAAAACCCACAAGTGTAGATGAATCAAAGCAGAGTATAATCAACCGCTTATACTAATGTTATCGTCACAAATTAAGAAATGAACTAATTTCTGAGACCTCGTTCTAAGTATTAGTACGTTAGAATTTATCGCACTGTGAAACCTCTCAATATGTATACGCAAAGCATGTGTATCCGTTTATACATACCGACATCATTCTGCGGGCTAAGGTCAGCTCTCGCATCAAATATTACGCGTACCACAATATAGAAGAATGAAGTAAGCATAATAAATAAAATAAAATAAAAAGAACAATGAATTTAATCGCCTAAAGACTTCCCCGACAACGATACAAAAATTTGTTTCGACTAAAATTGTTTCGAGTCACTCACAATCTAACGAGGTCGTCTAGTAATGATAAGTCAACCCAAGTCGTATTCTCAAGGAAGACTTAGCAGGGCAATTTAATTCTTTGTTCATTACGAAAACAAGCAAAATATTATTTGGAGGTTTTAAAACTGGGCGGAGAAAATAAATTGCGAAAGAAATTAAATTCTAAACTAAGAAAGATAAACGAAGAAACTTTTTTCCATAGTCGATTCCCTCTTCTTGGGTGAATCCTTTTTCACTTCAATCTTCATGCATAACGCCAAGGATATTGAGACCAGGCTGTGGGTTTATCTTAGACCCAAGACGAAAACTACGCCTTATGAGATCTGGAAAGGGAAAAAGCCATCCATCAAACATCTTCACATCTTCGGTTCCAAGTGCTACATACTGAATGACAGGGAGCAGAAGAAGAAGTTCAATGACAAAGGGATTGAAGGAATCTTTCTGGGATACTCATTAAACAGCAGGGCTTTTCGAGTTTACAATGTCAACACCAAAACTGTGATGAATTCAATCAATGTTAAGTTCGATGAAGAAACTGATGCCACCAGTGAAGGTGAGAACGAATATCCTATTCCAGAAGCTATCTCTGATCCTGCTGGATCAACTGGAGGAGATAAAGCTGTCATAACGGAGCCCACTTCTGAGGAAACCACTCACGAGGTTCAGAAAAGAGAGAGTAGGGTTGCCATGAACCACATGCAATCTGACATCATAGGCAACTTGAATGAGGGCATGAAGACAAGAGGTATTCAACTGAACTTCAAGAATCTAACTTCTTATTTTGCTCATGTGAGCTATGTGTCCAAAGTGGAGTCTAAGAATGTTGATGAGGCTTTCAAGGATGAAAATTGGATTGATGCGATGCAACAAGAGTTGCTAGAGTTCGAGAGATGCAATGTGTGTTACCTCATGCTCTTCACGATCATGCTAATGTCATTGGAATCAAATGGATAATCAAAAAAAAGACTGACGAGCTTGGAAACTTCACTAGAAACAAGGCTAGGTTGGTGGCTCAAGGATACACCCAAGAAGAGGGAATCGACTATGGAGAAACGTTCGCTCCCGTAACTCGACTTGAAGTTGTAAGATTTCTTATTGGAATGTCTTGTACTATGCTTGATTTATATCAAATGGATGTTCAGAGTGCTTTTCTGAACGAAGATCTTATTGAGGAGGTCCACGTAAGGCACAACCCAAAGGATTTGAAAACCCTCAGTTCCCAAATCATGTTTACAGGCTAAGGGAGGCTCTATATGGCCTCATGCAAGCACTGAGGGCTTGGTACAACACGCTGTCAAAGTTCCTCTTGACAAAAGGATATGTTAGAGGCAATGCTGACAAGACTCTTTTCATCACAAGAGAGAAGAAAGATGTGCTTTTGGTTCAGATCTACGTGGACGATATAGTGTTTGGGTCCAAGTCTGCAACACTTGTCAAGGAGTTTGTCTCCCATATGTCCCAACATTTCTCTATAAGTATGTTTGAGAAGTTCAATTATTTTCTTGGACTTCAGGTCACTCAGGGAGAAGAAGGCATCTTTGTTTCCCAGAATAAATATGTCGAGAATCTAGTAAAGACATTTGTATTGGATGTGGCTATGGCAAGAAGAACTCCTATGGGAACTTAGTCAAACTCAATGTTGATGAAGGGGGAGTTCCAGTTGATCAATCTCTCTACCGTAGTATGATTGAGAGCTTACTGTATCTGACAGCAACCAGACCAGATCTTAGCTACAGTGTTGGAGTCTGCTCCAGGTTTCAAGCAAACCCCAATGAAAGCCACTTGAAATTTATTAAGGGGATCATCAAATACGTTAAATGCACAACTAAACTTGGGTTGTGGTTTGCCAATGGAAGCTCTATGGATCTGGTAGGATACAATGATGCAAATTGGGCAGGAAATATGGACGATCGAAAGATCACATCCGAAGGATGCTTCTACCTTGGAGCCAATCTGATCTCATGGCATAGCAAGAAGCAAAATAATATTTCTTTGTCCTCAACTGAAGCTAAATACATTGTAGCAGCGACGGTATGCACGCAACTCATATGGATGACAAAGATGTAGAATGACTATGGGTTCAACACAACTAACTTCAAGTTATTGTGTGGCAATAAAGGGGCCATCAACTTATTCAAAAATCTGGTCAACCATTCAAGGACGACACATATTGATAGCAGATATCATTTCATACGAGAGCTTGTGGATGAAAATATCCTTCCAATTCAACAAGTATCCACAATTGATCAGCTCACGGATATTCTGACTAAAACACTTGATGGGGAAATGTATGAGTTCCTAAGGAAAGCCTTGGGACTCTGCATTGCTTGATCTATATTCTTATTGAGATCGTGTCCATTGATATCTGTCACAATGGACTGTACATAGTGCCTTTCATTTGTTTTATTCTGTTGTTCTTTTAGTCTCATGTTACCTCTGGATTGTTGGTATTTGTTCTGGATTGTTCATTTTATTATTCTCTAAGTGTTCCAAAATGGATTTCTATGACTGATGGTGAAACAGAGAGCAGAGACACTTCTACATGGCTATGTTATAAGCGCGTGAACTGATGTGCCCGAGGTTTCTAACATGCACGTCACCTCAACGGGAAAGTAGTTGTTTCTACATTTGTAATGGAAATATAAAGGTGAAGAGTTTATTCATGATTATAGTTGGGTTTAAAATTCAAAATTAGTCCTCTCTCTTATGATTAAGGTTGCTATTATCCTCAAGCAACACCATTTTTGAAAAATACTTTCTCTCATGGCGTCCGACCGATCCTGTCCGAAGTACTCTCATGCTTCATTTTCTGAGTCGCCCGAGTGTCTGCCACTGCGTTTTGAATCTGTCTCAAAGGGAAAGAGAAAGACAGTTATTTCTTCATCCTCATCTGAGAAGAACCCATCTCCACAATCTCGACGGGTTTCCACTCACGTTTCTGAAGACATAGAGGTTGCACCTCTTGCAATCAAGTTTGCCCGCATTCTCAAAGCTATTAAGGAGGGGAAGAAAAAGAAGCAACCTAAGTCACATGAGAAAATCCCTTCTCCAATACATGTGTTTCGAGATCCTAAACTTGAAGATGTTGTTGAAGAAGAAGAACATGTGTCACCGATTCTGATCCTAAACCCTCTGTTGAAATTGTGAAAGTTTGAAGGAGGATATTGAGGAAGCAAGCAAACCCTTAGCGGGTTCCTACACTTGCACTTGAAGATACTCTAGGACCATGAACCCGTGGGAAATTGTCCAAAGCAAAGGCTGATGCTAGGGTTGCTAGGCGCAAGGAATGAAGGAAGAAGAAGAAGACGCAGAAAGTTCCCACACATGATCCCTCAACTGAGCCTGAGCCAGAACATGAGCCCTCTATTCCTGAGATTGATGACCAATCTGTTCTAAACAGACTGTTCTTCATGTTCGTAAGGCTTGTTAAGAATGTATTTCTAGAATCCTACACCAATCTGAACAAATCTAAGTTTGATACCGGTTCGGCTGATTTGTATAAAGCCTTTATTCGGGGGAAGTATTTTGAGTTTTCACCCTTTGTCATTGATGAGTTCCTACGCAGATCTCTTGATGTGTTTCCAGAGGATTTTGTTAGCCTAGATGTTGTTTCTAGGGAACTGACTGGTGGAGTTATCAATACTTGGGTACGGGAAAGCATTTATGCGTCTAAGCTTTCCATGAAGTATGGGGTACTCCATTAGATTGTCATTCACAATTTGATGCCCATGACCCATATATCCACTGTCAATCTGAGTCTTGGTACTCTTCTTTTTCTTATTGGAACAGGAGTCCCTATTAACTTAGGGGCCATCGTGGTGAATTTTGTTAAGGACCATGTTGATCGTCCTGGTTCATATGGTAAGCCTATTGGATTCTCGGGGGTTCTATTTGAGATAATATGTAGCCAAGTGTTTCTCAATCTTGAGCGACAGAAGTTTGACAAAGTCTCTGCTCCTATTCCGTTTATTTCCAAGCTATTTTATGAGAAACTGCATGTTCGTGATATTGGTGGTGAATTTATAAGCAAGCAGAAGAAACTTCCCAGAGGACAGCTTCCTGACTCTGTGCTATCTGCCAATCTGTCTGCCGTGACCACCCGTGTGATGTTGGAGCTCAAAAAATAGTACGATCATCTTTGCAAATGTATTCATGATGATTCCAAGCAAAGGGATCAGATTGCAGGACTTCTACGTGATCTCCAACTCCAGCAAGAGCATGACTCTCAAGAAGGACCATCCGGGATTCGAGGTGATGCAGATGATGAAGAGATGGAGGACCTCGATGCTGAGGAAGGGTGAGACAATGCTGAGGTAGGGGGAGATGTTTTCGCTGATAGTGAGGATGAAAGTTTTTGAGATGGTGATGTGTTGGCATTTATGCAACAAACAAGGGGGAGTAGCTATATGTGCTGCATAAATGCCGAAGGGGGAGATTGTGAGTGCATGGAGATGTTGGCGAATTTATGTAAGACTGTTTCAGTTATCTGCGTAAGATCTGTCTCTCTTTGATTTGAATATGACAATTGTACCAGAATCATCTATTTATGGTAATTTCCTTGTTCAGCATTATGGATGGAAGGAAACACGCGTGCGACGTCTACAGAAGATATTTCGAGATTTATTACCTTACAAGATCAAGGAAATATATCTTAGATACTTTGCAAGATCTTCTACACAAGTAAACATACATACAAGGCAAGTGGACGCCGATAGAGTTCAATGACACCCTATATAAGCATGGCGCTATTGTTCGAAATGTCCACCCACTCCAAATCGATATATTGTGATAGCATATTGAGTGTTTTTTATTGTTTAGTCTTTTTTTATTGTTATCCCACATACTATTGAGTGGGTTAGAGAGTTGGGGCGTGTGATCTTTGTAAGTGAGTCATCTATAAACTCAGAGGGATAATCCTAAGGGCTTGTGGGTTCTAGGGTTGGCTAATCTAGGGAGAGATTAGTTTCAATACACTTGAGAAGAGCGTTAGAGAGTGAAGAGGGTCCTTAAGGCGTGGATAGTCCTTAGAGAGTAATATTTATTTGTAACTTGAGGTTCTTGACAGTGCATTGAACATTATATTGGGCATAGTCCCCCCAGACCTAGGTGGTTGCACCGAACTGGGTTACCAACTGATGTGTTCTTTGTGTGAGTGTGTTATCGTTTGCAACCTGTCTTACAAACTGTCGTATGCACAACCTGACATGAGATAGACAATTTCACCTAGTATACAAGATTTGTACTCAGAGGGCGGGAAAAAATTAACTAAAAAATATTTGCGATAATTTACAAAAAAAATAATTAAAATTTAAATAGTGTTATGTTAGTTGTTATTATTTGTATTTCACTATCTTTATTGGATATTTTGTATAATTAACTATATGATTAACACCTGGGAATGCGACAACGTGATTTGGAAGTTAGAAAAGTTAACATCAAGTGATGATAACAAAACTACAAACCAAACTTTCCCTGTACGCGTTCCCCCTCTTTAACAAGGACCACAAGATTGACCTATTCCTTCAACATAAGTATCCTTACATAAGTATTCCCACTTTAATTTGTTGAGTTTTATATATAGTTAATTTATAAAGAATTGTCAAATTAATAAAGGAAAAGAAAAATAATATTAGCTATTAATATATATATATATATATAATATTATTTAAATTCTAGTTATTTTTTGTATGAATTCTCACATATACACTTTCATTTAAATACCTAGAGTACGAATTACATATAAAGGGTATGAATCATACTTTTCATACTAATTTAGTACTCCTTCGGTCCGAGTAAGCATGTCACAATTTATATTCGTATAAGTGTATTAAAATAATAAATTGTGTCAAACTTATTGGGATAGAGATAGTATGAATTAAAGAGTTCACGTATAAATGTTAATCATATTATTAATACGTATGAATGATATGTTTATTTACCAATCATATACGATTTATACACATTAAAAATATAATGAATATTAAAATATATAAATATATTTTAAAATAAATTAATTAAAAATATTTAAAATTTATTCAAAATTTTAAAATTTTAAAAATTAAATCTTGGAGCCTGGTCCAAGCCCGTCCGACCCACATGGGCCTTGGCATGGACCTATCATTAAAATCATGGGCCAGACCTATGTATAGGAAAATGCGATCCAGTCCAGTTCATTGTCATCTTTGGATATGAAAAGAGAATAATGAAATTGAATATTTATAAATAATTGTAACATCCTGCTAATGTCTAATTATACTTTTAAGTGTTCTAACTATTAATGGACCTAGGTATGAAGAAATAAGAATTTTAGGAAAAACCTAGAGCCTGTTAGGACCTACCATGTTAATTTGGCAGACCGACAAAGCTTTTTAAAAGGTTTATTTAAAAAAATGAGTTTTTCATGCATAAGTCGAAAGTATATACATATTATACTCCTTGCATAGAGTTTTTCAAAAGAAAAATATTGGCACTAGGTTTACCAAAAAAAGAGTTCGTATGCAACCGCTACGAATTTTTAAAGTTTAAGCACGTCGTCAAAAAAAATAATTTTTCCATGCATGACCGAAACTATATCAATATTATAGTCATTGTGTAGAGTATGAAGAAAAGGAGATGTTGACATTAGGTTTGCCCGAAAAGGAAGTCGTGTGCAGAAGTTAAAACATTTTAAAGTTAAATCATTTTGAGTTTCTGACCATAAGATCCGTTACTCTGCCGGATTGAATTTTAGATTTGGATCCCGGTTAGGATCCACATTTCATGATTTATTGCATTATTTCATGTTTTTCTAAAGGAAAAATATTCACGGTCTATCATTTTTCAATAAAATTTATAGTGCATGTAGAGAAAAAAATATAGGATTTTCTGAAAGAGGTTTCATTAATTTTCATCGGTCCAATTTTCATAGATCTGAAAAAGACTACGAATCTTCTCGATTAAGCTTCGAGGTAAAGTTGCATATTTTAAAAATGTTTATACATATTCCTATAGGGAATAATGTCCGGAGTATTTTTGCCTTCTTGGCCGAAGTCATTTGAAAGTCCGGTTGCTGCCAAATTAATTTATTACGTGATAAAAAGAATATTATTAAGCCTAAAAATTTAGTACTACTTATCTATAGTTCCTTTTTGGGAAATTAAAGCCAAAATATATTCCCTATGACTAAAAGGTACCTAGCACTGAAATTTGAGCTCATAAGGATTTACGGTTTTCCCGTAATCGAGGAATATCTTCGGTGAAAGGTTGGGGATATATACGTATTTTGAGTTAGTAAGCTCTTTTCTTTAAAATGAAAAATGCATGGATCTCTGTTAAAATGTTTTCACGAAGGTATGGACTGTTTAATGCTCTTATCGACTGCCGGGGGTTCTTATTCGGCCTAACAAGTCGATTTAAGGACTGTGATCACTTAGTCTCTACTGCGGTTGGTTGATCACCATCGGATTTTAACTCATGCTATGTTAGGGTGTACGGTTTGCCGAGCCCTATTTGACTGAATGTTTATGATCCGTCGGTGGTAAAAGGCCGGGGACATAACCTATATAAGAGTAACGTCATGCCGGGTCATGTTTAATTTATGCACAAATGTTTTGCTGAATTAGAAGTTATGAGAGTAACAGAGACTATGTTTTTGGTTTTATGAAAAACCCAACTGAGTGCACTATTACTCACCCCACGTTTTACAAAAATTTTCACAGGCTAAGGAAGCAGCATGATGTGTGTGGCTGAGGAATGGTGTTATTGGGATGACGATTGCTTCATCACGAGAAAGGTTTACCGTTCTATACATAAGAATTTCCGCTGCCATGCTCACGTATGTTATAATATTTATGAAATAATTATCATTCACGTATATGTGTGTGATAATATATATGTTTAAAGTCTAAGATCATTTTCTCATTCCACGAAGGCCTCATCGGCCATTATTAATAAAAGTTCATGTTGTCATATTATCATTGTCCATTACATGCATACACGTGCATAGGAGAGCTTAGAAGTAGTCGGCCCCTCTTGGATGCTCAACTCCTCAGCCCCTTGTGTAGTGTTCGAGCGAGTGCCGACCACACTTGGTGAGCTGGGTGAGTGACTCCTTTTGGCGAGCTAGGCTCACTAACCTCCGCCTTTGATCGACGGTTCTTATTGGATGATTCAGCCTCTCGAGGATTCTGGATTACCGTTCCTACGAGATGAGCTGTATTATCTCCAACCCTTTCTTTCATATTGGATGATTCGGCCGCTTGGGATTCAGGATTACCGTTCCCATGTATCGATCTGTATTATCTCCAATTCATTTCATCTTGGATGATTCGGCCGCTTGGGATTCTAGATTACCGCTCCCATGACTCGAGCTGTATTATCTCCAATACATTTCATCTTGGATGATTCGGCCGCTTGGGATTCTGGATTACCGCTCCCATGACTCGAGCTGTATTATCTCCATATTGCATATGATTCATTTTAGATTCATTATTATAGACATTGTCTTTGCATTGGTTAGCTGTTTGAGTTATAAAATGGCATAGTCAAAGTTATAGAGGAGATGCTGTCCGATTTTCAAGGACAACTCTCACTTATATAATGCACACGAACAAAATGCCCCCTTTCTTCCCCGCTTCTTTTATCCCCGCCCAGTCATGCCCTTGGCGCGTGTGCCGTCCCTCGGGATTTGGGGCGTGACAATAATAATTACAGAAGAGTACTTGTAGGGGTGTCAATCGGTTCGATACCGGTTAACCAATAGAACCGGTTAAGGTACCAGTATTTCATTTTTTTTAGTTTTAAATATTTTTTATTACAAAAATTTAAATTTATACTAATAATAATTAAATATAAATATAATTAAATTTTATTTTGTAAATATTTTATCACATATGAAACATTTTATAATATATAAAATAATTTTTAAATAAATATAAATATATATTTTTAATATTTAATTTTATAAACCGGTACCCGGTCTGATACCGGTTACTCGGGTACCGATATTTTTTAAAAGTTAAGAACTGAAAACCGATATTTTTACCAAAAAACCGGTACTCGATAATTGGTTCACGATCCGGTACCGATTCTTCCCGAGAACTAATTACCGATTGACACCCCAAAGTATTTGTTTAAAAAAAAGAAATGATTATAATCTATATAGTATTATGTTGATAAACTATTTTTTGCTCTGAATTATGTTGATAGTTATTATTTATCTTTTACCAGTTAATTATTTTATTTTTTGCCTCTAGATTGAATTTATCTCCAAGCAATAAAATGGGATGTTGGGGTGGCCTTCATTTATAAATTTAGTTTATCAGTCTAATAAAAGTCACCTAAAACGAATAGTTTCATCTCATCCAAATAAGGGGTGTCCGACTAGCATTAAACGAATGAGATGCTAAAAATCTAAGCGGAAAATATTTTTAATTCTCTTCACCATTTTTTGATTTGCATACATAATCTCCCTTTTCCTCTACCTTCCTCTCTCCCCCAAAATAAACAAAGACAAAAGTTAACCGTGCGTGAAGAAGAAGAGAAGAAAATGGTAAAACCATAAGTGATCGAGGTTACTGTTATTTCAGTATCATCTGACCCGTTAAACCCAAAGATAGGGATGGCGGGGAACAAGAAGATGGTGATGGAGCTTCGCCCGCCTCCGCTCGTTTCATAACGGTCGACACCAAACGGATCGTCGGCCAACATACCTGTATCCAATTTTGCAGGCGGATTCCTACCCGTTAACTACTACATTCCTACTTGTTAACTACTACTATAGCTTCTTATGTTACGGATGGAGGGAAAGTTAAACAACAAGGGATTCCAATTTTCTTTATTTATTATTGAAATATTTGTCTACCCCGTGTTATGTTGAATGTAAAACAGCTTGTGCAACACGTTACACAGAAATTCACACACACCAAGAACACATGAGTTGTTAACCTAGTTCGGTGCAACCACCTATGTATTGGGGGCTTTGCTCAAGAACATGATCAATCCACTATATAAGAACCTCGTGTTACAAAGGAATATTACTCTCTAAGGACTACCAACGCCTTAAGAACCTTCTTCACTCTTCAACGCTCTTCTCAAGTGTATTGAAGCTAATCTCTCCCTAGACTAGCCAATCCTAGAACTCACATGCCTCTATGATTATCCCTTTGAGTTTATAGAATACACAATTACAAAGAATCACACCCCAACTCTCAGACTCGCGCAATTGTTGAAGTAACACTCGTCTACACACACATATGTATGTAGGATGAACAAAAATGAATACTCTCAAAAATAAGAACGTTACTCTTTGCTCAATATGCTCTCTCTAATCTTTTCTCGAGTGGTTGGTTGCAAAGGACAAAAGAGCCATGAATATAAAAGGTGTCGTCAAACTCCAGTGTCGCCGCTTGCCTTGTATGCTTCTTTCCTTGCATAGAAAATCTTGTATGTTATCTAGGATATATTTCCATGATCTTGGAAGGGAATAAATCATGACATATATTCAGCAAACATCATACGCGCATTACCAAACGTCCATAGTAATTCATAAGGAAATTACCATATATACAAGATTTTGTACAATTGTCATATTCGGATGATCCAGGAGAAACAGATCTTGAGACAGATAACATAAACTGCCTAACATAAATTCTCCAACATCTCCATGCACTCAATCTCCCCCATTGGCATTTATGTAGACCAAACACCAAACATGTGAAAGCAAAATATAACTGCATCCCCCCCCCTTCTAAGACGTATAAGGGATCATCACTTCTATGCTCCATGCATCAAGGCATAAACGTAACATAATCATAGTCATGCTAATTAACACACATAACATGAGAAGTGGCTATCAACATCAGAGAGCATATCAAGAATAACCGAAGTACCACATAGATCAATAACAAGCATCGGATACCAATCAAAAGTTACCAACATTCAGTCTGCCCATCAGGAAACAGAATATATGAAGATCTCGGCAATGGAAGAACCTGTATATGAAACAATTTTAGAAACTAATTCAGAAGATCATGATAAAAAATCTTGTCCAATCCTTCAGCAACAACAGCGGCAAAATCAAAATCATCATCCTACTCCCCCTTGTTTGCTGCATAAATGTCAAAGCATGATCAAAATCTCTCTTACTCGCTCTCCTCAGCATCAACATCAATAAGATCATCTACAAATAAACTCAAATAACCCCCCCCCCCCCTTGTTGAGGCAAGACTTAAACTCATCTTCCAAAGAAATACCCCTTTTGTTTGACTAATGCTCCCATTAGTTTCATATTTGCATGATCACAATAAACATACAACTGTAGATTGATTAGCCACCACAATAGCATCTTGCAACGAAATTCTTGGGCGCGTCATGTATATGCACGAAATAATCTCCATGCAGTAGTCACACAGATAATCTTACTTAACCATTCTCAAGCACTTGCGTAAGCGAAGATAATCACAAATCCTCAAACAATCAACAAGACAGACAAAAAACAAAGCAAACGAAAATAAAACTATGGAGAATCATCAGAAAAAGACTATCAAGTGTCTGCGTTCTGATCGCTGAGGCGAGTACCTCAATGTTGAGTTTTTGAACCACTTGTCGGAAGCAGGGATTCAATCTTAGTTAACTGCACCGGGAACACCCGAGCAAAATGTTGTAGCAGAAAGACTGAATAGAATGCTTATGAAGATGCTGAGTCAATGATGAGTTATGTAGAGTTACCAATTTCATTTTGAAGATACGCCCTAGAAACGGATGTTTACACATTGAACTTGGTGTCATCCAAGTTGATCCCTAAGACACTTATTGAGCTGTGGACCGGGCATCAACCCAGTCTAAGACACCTCAAGGTGTGGGGTTCTCCAGCACACGTGCTAGAAAAGGATGCCGCTAGCACCTCATACTGACTTGTGTCTGTTCATAGGCTATCCTAGAGAAACAAAATGGTGGGAGTTTTATAATCTCAGAGATCAAAAGGTCGTGATTAGCACCCACACTCGATTTCTATAATAAGACTATGTGAACAACTACAAGTCCAGAAGCGAGATAGTTCTCGAGGAAATGAGAACTATAGCTACTCCAAATTCATAAGAAACACAACCACCACCAACACCAACCCAAACACTTGTATCACCTGTAGTGGAGCCTCGTCGTAGTGGGAGGGTTGTTCGCCAACCCGATCGATTCATTGGAGTGGGAGAGATATCTAACTTTGTCCCACGTCTACATGAATCGGACCCATGAAATTTTAACGAAGTGGTCCACAACAAGGACTGTAAGCTCTAGAAAGAGGCGATGGAGTCTAAGTTGCAATCCATGGTATACAAGGAAGTATACGAGCTATTTGATCTGCTTGAAGGCTGCAAGACCATTGGGAGTAAATGGGTCTTCAAGCAAAAAAAAGGACCCGACGGCAACGTCATTCTCTTCAAGGATAGACTAGTGGCAAAATGATACACTCAAAAGGAAAACATCGATTACGATGCGACCTTCTCACCAATAGCCATGCTCAAGTCTACAAGTATACTCTTGTGAGTTTCCGCACATATAGATTGGGAAGTATGCCAAATGGATGTCAATACAGCTTCCCTAAATGGAAGTCTTGAAGAAAATATCTATATGCAACAACCTGAGGTCTATGCAGTTCAAGGAAAGGAAAACATGGTGTGGAATCTTAAGAAGTCCATCTACGGATTTAAGCAAGCCTCATGGTCATGGAACATTTGTTTCGATCAGGTTATCAAGTCCTATGGATTTTATCAGTGACTTGACGAAAGTTGTGTGTTCAAGAAGTGTGAGAAAGGTAGTTGTTTTCTTGGTGCTATACGTAGATGACATTCTCTTGATCAGACGTGTGAAGAAGATGTTGTCACATATGTCATGTGCGATCAATTTGATCTGAAGGATATGGGAGAAGCAGGACACATTCTCGGGATCAAGGTCATACGTGATCGACAAAGGAGAATTTTGTGTCTATCTCAGAAATCCTATATCAAGACGGTTTTTTGATACTTTAGCATGCATGTTCCTAAGAAGGGCTTCCTACTCTTTAGACATGGAATCATTATTTCTCATGACATGTGTCCTAAGAAACCTGATGAGATAGAGGAGATGAGACACGTACCTTATGCCTCTACAGTGGGTAGTCTCATGTATGCTATGATGTGTACTAGACCGGATATATGCTTTGCCGTAAGCGTGGTAGCAATATATCAATCCAACCCTGACAAAGGCCATTGGATAGCTGTAAAGAACATACTCAAGTACCTTAAAAGGACTAAGGAGTATTGTTTGGTATGTCAGGTTAATTCACTGTGCCCTCTGGGTTACACAGACTGATTTTTAGACAGGTTAGGACTCCAGGAATCCTACCTTGGGGTATGTGTTTACTTTGGGAGGCGGAGGCGTAACATGGAGAAGAGTGAAGCATAAATGCATTGCAGACAGATCCACGAAAGCTGAATATGTGACCGCTTCAGAGGCCACAAATGTAGCAGTTTGGCTCAGAAGCTTCTTGATGGACCTAGATATGATTCCGAGTATGCCAGAGAGTATCACAATTTATTGTGAAAACACTGGTGCAGTGGCAAACTCTAAGGAACCACGAGCCCATAAGTAAAGAAAACACATCGAGAAGAAATATCACATCATCCGTGATATAGTAAGGAGATGTGACATTATGGTGACGAAGATAGCATCGGAGGAAAACTTGGCAAACCCCTTCACGAAAAACCTGAATGAGAAAATGTTTGAGCGACACGTAGAGGGACTAGGAGTACGACGTGTTATAGACCTGCTTTAGGTATAAGTGGGAGATTTTCGATGTCATGCGACACATATTGTATACTCTAAAGCATGTTTGAGTATAAGTGGGAGATTGTTAGGTTTTGTATACCTCAAAGCATGCTTTGTGTCTGCTATTAATAGTAGTCAGCATCTTGTCATATTCGCTCTGGTTTTGCTCCAGGTCCCCCTTGTTGTTGGATTCACTTGAATGAAAACACAAATAACCAAGAACACGAACAAGAACGCAGCCCAGATGTTTGATGAAACGCGCCAGCAACACAATACACACTAAAGAGAAATTGACACGAACGATTTACGTGGTTCGGATCAGTGTGATCCTACATCCACGGAGGCAAGATAAATCAGTATTATTACTATCAAGAAGATTACAAGATTCACACCAATTCATAGAACAACCCTCTATGAATCAATCTCTCTCCTTCTTCAAGCTCTCAAGAATCTATGGTGTATAACCTCCCAAGAAAGAAAACCACTCTCTATGCTATCACCCTCTCTCTAGATCTTGATTGCTCACAACTGAAGTTATTCTCTCTACTCTGCCGAAATACAAAAGAGAAAACAAATATATACAAAAGATGAATAACGGCCCCACAAGACAGTTACAACAGCTGCATTAACTAACTCATAACCGCCTCTGTTCTGCCAACATCGGGACAACATCAAGTATATGCATCGTGTATCCACCCTCATATCTCAACAAATCTCCACCTTGGATACATGATAGCCATAACTCTAAGATCAGTGATGCCTCATCACCTACAGCTCCCCTTCACGAGCTGCATTTCCAACTCAAATCAATGTAGAACAATGCCAACAAGTTCACAGCAATACTTGAACTTATCAGCAGGAATGGCCTTTGTCAACATGTCTGCAGCATTATCTTTCATCGATACTTTCACGACTCCTTTCTCCACCAGATTTCTAACAAAATGGTATCTCACATCAATATGCTTGGATCTTTCGTGGAATACCTGATGCTTCGTCAAGTGCAATGCACTTTGGCTATCACATTTAATCACCACTGCATCTTGACATACTCCAAAATCTTTGAGCATACCTCTCAGCCAAACACTCTCCTTCACAGCCTCAGTAATAGCCATGTATTCGGCCTCGGTAGTAGATAACGCCACCACACTTTGTAGTGTAGGCTTCCAACTTACTGCACAACCATACAAGGTGAACACATATCCCGTTTGTGATCTCCTATTATCCACGTTTGCAGCGTAGTCAGAGTCAACAAACCCCATCAATGGATCAATGGTGTGGTCTGTATGTTTCTCAAACATGAGACCATGACCTGCCGATCCCTTTAGAAATCTCAGCAGCCATTTCAAGGCTTGCCAATGCTGACTCCCAGGTTCTGCCATGAACCTACTCACCATACTTAGAGCATGAGCTATATCAGGCCGTGTGCATATCATCACATACATCACACTTCCAACTATGCTGGCATATGGAATCAAGCTCATCTCCTTCTTTTCCTTGTCTGTCATAGGCCTTTGTTTTATTGACAGCTTGAAGTGTTGTGCCAACGGAACAGAAACAACTTTAGACCCCAACATCTTGTACTTCTTCAATATTTTCAGAATGTAATCATGTTGCAACAGCCACAACTTTCCTTCCTTTCTGTCCCTGATTATATCCATGCCCAACATCCTTCTTGCACTACCAAGATCCTTCATCTCAAAACTGATTCTGAGATCCTTCTTTAGAGATTCAATTTTTGAAATCCTTGGACTTGCTATGAGCATGTCATCCACATAGATCAACAAGTAAGCCACTGCCTTTCCATTCACCTTCTTCATGTAAACACAATGATCATATAAAGACTTGCAAAAGCCTATCCTTGCCATGTGATCAGCAAATGTCTTGTACCACTGCCTTGAGCTTTGCTTCAACCTATAGAATGACTTCTTTAGTAGGCAAACTTTATCCTCATCTCCCTTTTTGATGAAACCCTCAGGCTGCATCATGAAGATCGTTTCCTCTAACTCCCCATGCAAGAATGATGTCTTAACATCCAACTGTTGCAGCTCCAAGTTATTTTTCACAACTATAGCAAGCAACATACGGATTGAGAAATGTTTAACAACAGGTGAAAACACATCATTGAAGTCTATTCCCTCCTCTTGAGTGAAACCTCCAACCACAAGTCTAGCTTTGAACCTTATCCGGTTCTTGTCCGTCACCTCCACCTTCTTCTTGTAAATCCATTTACAAGATATAGGTTTTTGATCCCTTGGTTTCTTAACCAATATCCATGTGCCATTCTTCTTCAAAGAATCCATCTCTTCCACCAAGGCTTTGTGTCAACCATCTCTTTCTGAGCATGTAATTGCCTCTTTGTATGATCCAGGCTCATGATATTCCACATCCTCAGCAACATTCAATGCATAATATATCATGTCAGCTTGCCCAAATCTCGCAGGTAGTCTGATGTTGTTCCTCCTTGTTCTGTCCCTGGCTAGTTGATAGCCCTCAAGAACATCGTCTGGATCATGTTCTGCAACATCGCCTGCAACATGTTCCGCAACATCACTTAGAATATCATCTGCGTTCTCCACCTCAGCTTCTTGATCACTTTCTGCCTCTGAGATGTTTTCACCCAACTCCACTTGGACGGATGTTCTGCCCACATCCCTTTTCTGTGTGACAGTTTTCCTTTCTTCCATCAGTAGATAGGGCATTTCATCTTGCTTGAAGACCTCTTGGATATCCTTTGATTACCAACTTCAGTGCACCATAGCCTATATCCCTTTACACCTCTTGGATATCCCAACATGATACACCTTAGTGCCCTTGGATCAAGCTTGTCTTGCTTTGTGTGAACATATACTCTACAACCGAAGATTCTCAAATGTGCGTAATCTCCTCTCTTCCCATACCACATCTCATCCGGGGCTTTGAATCCAATTGTTGAAGATGGACTCTTGTTGATGAGATATGCAGCTGTCATAGCTGCTTCACCCCAAAATGTCTTTGGAACACCGGAAGTAAACCTCATGCATCTCACCCTTTCCAATATGGTTCGGTTCATCCTTTCAGCCGTGCCATTCTGCTGTGGATTCCCAGGGGCAGTCTTGTGCCTCTTGATCCCTTTTACCTTGCAGAAATTCTGAAATTCCTCAGACAAATACTCCAAACCATTGTCTGTTCTAAGGCACTTCAAACTGGTGTTCTTCTCATGTTCCACCTCACAGCACCACTCCTTGAACTTTGATAGAGCATCCGATTTATTCTTCAACAAATAAATCCACAACTTCCTGGAGTAATCATCAATAATGGAGATGAAATATCTCCCTCCACCTTGAGTTGTAACTCTTGCTGGTCCCCATAAATCAGAGTGAGCATAATCCAGAGGTGCTAGAGAAGTGTGCTTCCCTGTTGGGTATGACTGTTTTGTACTCTTGCCCAGCACACATTGCTCGCACATGCCCAGATGTTGTGCAACATCTCCCTTCAACACGTGCTGTTTCATCAACTCCTTCAAACCTTTTTCACTAAGGTGAGCTAACCTTTTGTGCCACAGTACAATATCATCTGCATTTACAGCATTAGTACTACCCAACAAAATATCACCAATTAGATAATAGAGACTATGTTTCCTAATCCCTTTCATCAACACCTTTGAACCCTTCATAACATGCATTTCACCATTTTCAGATTTAAATACAAAACCTTTAGCCTCTAACATGCCAAGAGATATAAGATTTCTCTTTAAATCAGGTATGTATCTAACATCTGTAAGAGTTCTAACAACACCATCATGCATTTTAAACCTTATAGATCCTATTCCCCGAACATTACATACCTGGTCGTTTCCAAGTAGGACAGACCCTTCGTCGATGTGCTGTAGAGTGTGGAACCAATCTGCATTAGGACACATGTGGAAGCTACATCCCGAGTCCATAATCCATGCATTTTCAATCGATCCCTCCAC
Source organism: Leonotis leonurus (assembly GCA_026898415.1). Classification (NCBI taxonomy): domain Eukaryota; kingdom Viridiplantae; phylum Streptophyta; class Magnoliopsida; order Lamiales; family Lamiaceae; genus Leonotis; species Leonotis leonurus. Next base: position 34,108 of record JAPKLX010000131.1, read on the forward strand.
AACATTCATGAGTTCTCCCAACTCACATTCACCATCAACCTCTCCAAGGCCTTGCTTCTCATTCCCCTCGGATTGTCTCCTCTTCCAAGAATAACAATCCCTCTTGAGATGTCCCGGTTTCTTGCAATAATGGCACTTCCTTGTTTCTCTATTCATCTCAGCCTCTTTCCCTTTGTTATGGCTGAATTTCTTAGCTTCATTGCCATGTTTCTTGCTCTTCTTCCCCTTGAACCTTTTGATGTTCAAGCTTTCCGCGGTTGTTCCTTGTTTCACCTCATTTTGCTTTTGTAATTCCTTCGACTTCAGAGCATGGAACACCTCTTCCAAAGTAATTGAATTCTCCCTCCCATACAACATAGCATCCTTCAGATGTTCGAAGGACATCGGCAGGGCATTAACCAACAAGATAGCTTTGTCCTCATCTTCTAGCTTAACATTAATATCTTCTAAATCATCTAGAGCTTTGTTGAAGTCATCTAGCTGATCGGAAAGGCATTTTTCCTCCACGATCTTGTAGGAATACAGTTTCTGCTTCATGTAAAGTCTATTTGCTAAAGACTTTGTCATGTATAGAGATTCTAACCTCGCCCAAACACCCGCAGCCGTGCTTTCCCTTTGCACTTCACGAAGAACTTTATCCCCAAGGCATAGGATAATGGCACTATGAGCCTTCTCTTTGATTCTTTCTTTCTCCTCCTTCTCCGCAGCAATCTTGGCAAGATCTTTCTCATCCTTCGCGCTGGATTCATCGATCGCATCCGGCTTCAACGCATCGATCAAACCTTGTTGAATGAGTAGTGCTCGCATCTTCAATCGCCACAATCCAAAATCGTTCTTCCCCGTGAATTTCTCTGCATCAAACCTTGCTGCCATCGTGTTCTTTGACCTTGCTTCCCACAGACGGCTCCAATTTGTTGTTGGATTCGCTTGAATGAACACACAAATAACCAGGAACACGAACAAGAACGCAGCCCAGATGTTTGATGAAATGCGCCAGCAACACAATACACATACGAACAAGAACGCAGCCCAGATGTTTGAATAAACACCTAATGAGAACTGTTACTTAGGAACTAAAGTACAAATAGAAACACAAATTAAATTCAACAACAATAAACTAGAAAATGCAAACTGAATATGAAACGTGGGTTGCCTCCCACGAAGCGCTCATTTAATGTCTTGAGCTCGACACCTTCATCATCGTCAATTACTTATCTTGGCTAGAAAGCTTGTCCTTCCTATAGATTTTCACGAACTCTCGCACAGTCTCGGCCGTCTGACCAACTTGAGTCTCAATCCTCCTCATTGAAGCTTCTACAGTTTTGAACCATTTGTTATTCTCCTCAATAAACCTGTTGATAGTTTCCTTGAGCGAAGTCTTTGAAAAAGTTTGAGGTGGTTGATGTTGTGGTGGCGCAAACTGTTGGAAACCTTGTTGGGTGGCATTTGTTGCCCTTGTGGTGCTTGTGGTCTCCACGAGAAGTTGGCGTGATACCGGTATCCAGGATTGTATGTGTTCGAGTAAGAGTCAAACTTGGGTCGTGGTTGAAAACCTTGAAGAGCATTCACCTGAGCATTCACCTGCTCCTCATATTTCACACCGGAATCAACTCCACATACACACAAGTTTGCACCGTGCCTAAACTCTCCGCAAATACCACACGTCTCCTTCAGAGGGGTCCTCCTTGGTTGCTCATCTACAGTCCTTATAGCTTGAACTTTCCTAGTCAACTCGGCCAACTGCTTCACCATATCATTGCTAGAAGTAGACTCATTCACCTTCTTCTTGTGGCCTCTAGAGCTTCTTTGCTGAGAATTCTCTGCCATGTTCTAGAATATCTCAATCAGCTCCTCCATAGTTCTATTCCCAATATCACATCCGACCGCATTGTCCACCATATACTGGAAGTTTTGGTGGACACTCTCATAGAAGAATTGATTGAGCAGCTCTGGAGAAATGTTATGATGGGGACTACATCTAGAGGCCCTTGAATCTTTCCCACGCCTCGTGAAGGGGCTCATCTTCCATCTGTGTGAAAGTCACCAGTTGTGACGTCACTTCGTGTGTCTTCTGATTCAGGTACCACTCGGACATAAACTTCTCAGAAACTTGATTTCAATTTTGCAGCGAATTGGGCGCCAACGACATGCAAGTATTTTCTCTATCCTTCAGTGTGTATGGAAAACAATGCATCTTCAGTTGATCTTCGTTCAAACCTCCAAGGGGGAAATCTTGATTAATAGCATAGAACTCCCTGATGAAGTTCAGTGCATCTTCCGCTGGCATGTCGTAGAAGGAATGTAGCTGAGTAAAGTGAATGTTCTTCAGCCCGTAATTCTGAGCTGCTTCCCCCAAAACAATCGATGATTTCAAGGCTCCAATCACCGGCCTTGCTAGCTCTCGCATCTACCTTGCCGCCATAACAGTCCTTGAGCTTGTTTCACTACAGTTGGTGTCTGATTCCTCCGCGTAATGTGACTGGGATCCCAAATCTAGGAGATATTCGTTCCCATTAACCCCGTCCAGGTTGACGACTTGGAACTCCCATCTGCGATGTACGTTATCCAACACCGGTGCCAATATTCTATTCAAGCTTCGGCGACGGTGCATACACTACCTATCACCACAGTAGACACGTCAAACGCAACTTGCGGGAGGTAGATTTCCTAGAATACAAAATATAAGAACTATTACAAATTAAAACTACACATGAAAAAGAAATATGAGAAACTAGAACACAAAACAAAAAGAGAAAAATCACAAGTACATAAAAGGATAAACACTACAAACAATAGTACTTAAACCAAGAACGTCTAAAATCTTCCCCGGCAACAATGCCAAAATTTATTCAACTTAAACGTGTGTGTAAGTTCTCGCAATTGCACGAGGTCTATAGTAAATGATAAGTCGATCGAATCTCGTGGAAGGCTTAGCAGGGCTTCTTAGTTAAAGAGCTAGAAAATTAACAATAAGTCTTAAACATTCTATCAAGTTCAAATCATGGAATTAACTAGGTATAAACCAATAAGTAAATTAAATACTTGGAATTCGGAGTTAAGGCTCTAGGGTATAAACATCCACGTGGTTCATCACATGCTACGACTATTCATGCATTCATTCACACAGCTAGAATTCTCAAAAGCTATCTAATTACTAACTTTCGTATTTATAATTCGATTGTGACTCCGACTGTTGTATTAAAGCCACACAATCAAGAATTCAAGATAACAAATGAATATCTGGTCAATACATTTCCGATTACAACTGATGTTGATTGAACTTTTATCCGACATAAGGATTATCTCTCGACCTTTTCTTGTATCTACGGAATTGAAATGGTGATCAATCGGTTCAATTTAACAAACATAATCCATGTAACAAGCATGAATAACGATAAACATCAATGATCCATAAGAAATCAAACCCTAGTGGAGATTCAAACTACTCAATCCATTCATATAATCATAAACAAGAAACCGATAAAAGAAACTAACTATGATTACACTACTTGGATGGAGAAGTCGATTTCCACCTTAAATCCTTGATCCAAACGTGGAATTACATAGAAAGGTACTTCCCAAGAGAGTTATAATATTAAAGTGTCGAATTATATTCTAAAGTCTGAGATATCTACTTCTAATTGGCCTGGTTTCTCTTTAAAACCCGTCAAAAATACGCCAATTAAGCGTGGCCAACGACCGCTGAGTAGCCAGGGGCAGGGGCCACTGGCTTTCCCTTGCCGGTGCACAAAATCTGCAGGCCAGTAGTCGCTGGGTTCCTAGCAGTCGGTGGCCTGCCTTCTCTGAAATTTTGGGCTCTGCAACTTAGAGAGCGCTGGATAACTAGCGCCTGCTGGGTTGCAAGTTTTCTTCCTTCATGTCGTTTCTCCTCCCGTGCACTCTTTCTCTTGTTCCGCCTTGCTTGGCTTTGCACTCACGGCATAATTGGCCACGACTCAACTCCAAACCATCCTTCATCTCACCATCCTACACCAAACACGAAAACAAAAGAAATTGGCGTAATACCAACTAAAAAGAAACGAAAAGAGAACAAACTAAAGCCTAGACATGATGAAACATCGACTAAAAACACACCAAAAATATGATAAATAGCACTTCCTTTGTCGCCTTCTGCTCGGACAAAACCTTGTTTGCCACTAATGTAATTCTATTGTGGGTTTGAGCACCCAATGAAATAAATGTTACATTCCCTGCATCAAGAACCGGTTGTGCAAGATTCGTGACATATTCGCTAACTTGGGTGTGCACCAGCTGTTTGATGTTGTGATAGTTGATCGGTGGTGGTGAGAATTTCAGTAGTTCTGCGATCGAGAAGTGGTGGTATCCGGGTGGAGCTGTGCCGGGAGAGAATATATAATTTGATACAAAATCTTCACGAATAGGGCCTTGAATCCCTTTCTTCAACACATTCTTAGTAATAACGGGGCCAGCATGCACTAAAGGTAAAGGGGGAGAGGGAGGTGCTTCAACAATAATTTCTTCATCTATGGGCTCCTCTTCTATGTCCATGTGTTCTAGGGGCACAAAAGGAAATGGTGAAGCTTGAACCATGGCAAGGGCGGCAGGGGTGCTAGAAGTTGATGACTCCAGAAAAGGTCAGTGTGATGGTAAAGTTTCCCCATAAGACTTGTAATAAGGGCTCAGGTCGATGTGTAGTGTTTCAACTTATTTTTAACTGTCAGTACGTGGCATTGTTTAGACCAGACCCACTGTCCGATAAAGGGACTCAGTATCGGGCACGAGGAATATTTCCAGCCGATATACTTCCAATTATATTAAGTCACTCGCAATTTAAAACGAGTTCGTTATAGATTAATAAGCTGACCCTAGTCGTATTCTCAAGGAAGGCTTAGCAGGGCGATTATATTCTTTGTTCGTAAAAACGGAAAGCAATTAAAAAGAGTTTGATTTGGATTTCTATAGCTAGGAGAAGAAAGTAAATAAGGAAACAATTAAAGTTTAAACTAAGAACGAAAATTAAATCTAATCTATTTAATCTAAGAAAGTAAAGAACTTGAAGTTTGAAAACGAAAGTAGAACGAAAAGAAATCTGGAAATTAAAGGCGATGAAAGGAATTGAAAGTATAAAATGAAATAAACGATAAAAGTAAATAAACAAGCAATAATTAAAAAGGAAAGAAACGAACTTGAATTAATACTTGAAGTACGTCTGGAACGACAATGAAAATCTGGAAATAATGGTGTTCGAATGTTGTAAACGGCTAACTCCAAAACGAAGAACGGAACAAAAAAATCCTATCTAGAATGCTAAGTCTCGACCCTTGAATGCAGGATCGAGACGAACTAGAAATAATGAAAATATGCTGGAAAACTAGTCTAGGAATTCGTGCTAAAAGGAGTCGGGACGAAGTATGGAGAACTGAGATATATCGACTCAATGGCGCGACGTGTCTTTATATAGCGAGAGGTAACTCAGCGGTCCCTGGAAGTCACCGGGCGCTGACTAGGTCTGTTCCGAGTGGCGCTAGGGTTGGTTGTAACGGCCCGCGCGAGAAACGCGGGGTCAGCGACCGTTTAGTATGGTCAGCGGCCGCTGACTCGGCATGGCACGGTCGCTAGCTCAGCCTGGCTAGTCAGCGGCCGCTGGCCAAGTCTCAGCGACCGCTGACCGTGTGCCGCGTGTCCTTGGCACGCGCTGGCTCGGTCGTCGACCTGCTTTCGGTACACTTCTTCGTTTTCTCATCTTTTCTCGTTTCTTTTCCACTTTCGACGCTCGTTTAGGCCAATGATCCTGAAATATAAAATGAAACATAAATCGGGCCAAAACATCACGGAACGAGGGAAAATAATAGGAATAAAGTTACGGAAAACCTAAGTTTAGACGAACAAAATGAGACTAAACATGTAGCTCTTCTGCTTCCAATCACATTTTGGTAAGAACCAGCACCCTGAACTCTGTGCGTAGGTAGTTCAAATTCATGAATGAGAAGTAGCTCATCAAATTGCCCTCCTTGATCTTCATCTCCTCCAGTATCATCACCTTCAATACCACTTCCAAAGTATAGTATGGTTTGTCTCTCATGTTCAAGTAAGCTTGATTACCGTCAACTAATGCTTGAGTTGTTGGTGTTAGATGAATTCAAGGAAGCATATCAGCCACCTCATCTACAGCTGCTTCCCTTATTTGTTCCAGCACGATCTGCGCATCACTTAGCGCCGGATTTGCTATCGCATCTTCTTCCTCTACTACATCAAAACTTATATTATGTTCACGCATGTAAAATCCTGAAAAAAAATCGATATGTTTGCTTAGAAAATAATTAAATATAATTATTATTATTTTTATTATTAAGAAAATCTCGTTGGAATATATTCGATATTTTTTTAAGCATAGTTACAAACTTTAATTATTTTAGATTAAAGTTTGATTAAGGTATTATATTTATTCAATGGTAACGTTTGCGCATGAGTAAATTGGAAAAATAATTTTTCTTGTCACTTACTTATAATACCTAATAATAGAGCTCGTCGATACGAACCTGTGGACACCAAGAACATAAAAATCGGACATCGTTTGAGTGCTCGGCGAATTTTTAAAGTTCTAGACGAAATGGGTATAAATATACTTCATTCCTCTCTCCTCCTCATTTTTCACCCCACCCAAATTATAAAGAGAGAGAATAGAGTGAGAAGCTCTCCAGCCACTGCCAGAAAGCCGCTGGACCGCCGCCGGCCGACCGCCGGAATATTTTTCCGGCAACCAAATGAGCCCAAATTTTACCCCAAGTTTCCTTTCGACGTGTAAAATCCATTTCTGGGGTCCGATCGTCCAAAAAATAGCTGGAAATGTAAGGCCAAACTCTTGGCCAAAGTAGTAAGTTTGATCTTTTTTTTTACCTTCTCTTTTCTCCATTGTCATCCTTCACTTCTCACCCCTTTTCTCTACCCTTTTCACAACCATTCTCCTGCAAGAAGAGAGCAGCTCTGGCGAGGAGAGGGAAACTCCGACAAAGCCCACCTTGAAAGCTTCATCTTCACTCAATTACCTTAGTTCTTCAATAAGGTAGTCATTATTCTTTCTCCATACCGATTTAGACCGAATGGGGTAGGATTATGAATCCTCTTGTGTTAATACGTGATAATATGATTATTTGATTTTAGGATAAGTAGTTTGATGTTGTGTTGATAATGAAATATAATGAACTAAGGGATACAATTTTGTTTTACATTCTTATGATTAGAAGTTTTTGCCCGGATTCTGCCTTGTCATTTCCGTATATTATGAATATACAAATATTTATAATTTTCATATGATGAAATACTAGATCTAGTTAGGAGTAATCTCCAATTTGAATCAGGCAATTTCGTTATGTTTTCAATTTACTATGAATTTTACAAGTTGGTTGTGCAAACTGTCAAATCTTACGAAAATCTGGACATTTATCTAACTTTGAAAATTCGTGAAAGATTGAGTGTTATGATTTTAATCCGTTTTTTTTCAGAATATAAAACATTAATAGGTTATGGTCACTCTAAAATTTTATTCTACTAAATTCGAGTTATTTTCAATTTATTATGATTTTTCAAAGTCAACTGCTCATATGACATGAAAAGATGTGTTTGTGAAAATTATTTCGAAACTATATAATTTTATTTTAGATAATTGGATCAATGAAACCCAAAACTATTTTTAAGGAATATTTCATATGATTTTAGTAATACGTGTGTAAAATTTCACATTCATTAGAGTTCGTTTGATATAGTAACAAAAGTTCAACTCTTAATCGTCTTGAAAAGGTCTTGAAAGTATCGTAATATCTTTTTGGGAGTCAAACTTCTTTAATGTGATTAATTTTTGGTAAGTCAATACTTTAATATACTACTGTGAAATTTCAAAGGGGATTGAATAATATTTACATTTGCTATGATTTTTTTTATATGTCGTGTTTGCATAAGTGTTCACTAAGAATCACAATTGGAAGTCCATATATATCTCAACTCATTAGCTATTTACAAATTCCATTCCTTATAAATGAAACTTAGGACATGATTTTTCCGAAGAAATATATTAATGATCCAAAATCCTAATAAGTTGAAATGACTCATTACTCAAAGTTGAGGGACGATATGATTTTGTAAAGTACTCGTGTATATGAGATAAGTGTTACTCCTTCTACCGTGACGACTTGAATTGACTAATAACGGATTGAAATTTCTTAAGTAGTTAGCATACGAGTATCGTAAATGGTGATCGTCGGGTAATTAATTGGTCAACGTTAGAATGGTTAGACACTAAGTTCAGGAAGCACTAGAAGTTCTTAAGGTTGGAGAAGAGGTTAGCACCTATGAATTTGTACTTAGCCATGAGATTCATCTTGTAGGGTCTTACCGAGGAATATCATCTATCTTATCCAATGGAATGTGAGCTCCATACATCGGTGACAAGTGTGGGTCTATTTACAGTACGGTATTTTGAGTTAATAAGCTCGAACTGCTTTTTATAAAAATGTGAATTTACATGCCAAATGTTTTTATTATGCTCATGTGTATCCTATATGTGATGGATCGGTATTACCGTACCCATTGATTGGCGCTGCCAATGATGTAAGTTAACTATTGTGCCTTGAGCCGAATCCGGCCAAGGTAGTGTACACGGAAAGTTCGGATCGAGTGAACTTGGCCAGGTTCCCCGGTCTTGGCGAAAGGGGATTTTTCGCGGAAGACTTTAGTTTTCACCGTCTAGTCGCAATGAGGAATACTGTGAATGAGCAAAGAATGATGACGAGCACGATATGATGGTAAAATGTATGCTTTCATATCATATGTGTATGGTGGACTTTCGTTTTAAAATGCCATACATCATATGGTTGGGCATGTAATATTCTTTAAATGAAGATTTATGTTGTTTTTCACTGAAAAAGTCGGGCAACGACTCACACTGAGTACACTAGTACTCAGCCCAAAATATTTTTCATATGTTTTTACAGATTTAGGAGGACGATGATGAGTTGGTGATGAGGTGGGCCTCATTGAGAGTCTTATTCATACATGTCGATTACCTTGGTGAGATTGATGTCATATTGTTATTTATTCCGCTGCAAGTTGGTTTCATCTTGTTGATGACCCCCATTATCCAAATTCATAACCTCATCATGTTGATCGTCAATTTGTTACTTTCAACTTTCCACCTTATTTACATGAATGTATACGGTTCAATGTCTCCATACATTGGACTCGTGTCGTCTCCAGTGTGTCTAAACTCCTGGAATTTTTTTTCTTTCTTCTTCAATTGTTAATAATTACTTGTCTTTTTGAAATATTTCTCAATTATATTACACAAAATCTCAATTTCGCTTAGCCCCCCTCCTTTCGGGCTGTTACAAAATGGTATCAGAGCTTTGGTTTACTCTGGATACGAAAACTATTTCCCATTATTTCTTGAGTCTAGAATTTATTTCTCTAGATTCCTAAAAGTGAAATAATTCTTTGGCCACCTCGTAGCCCTCCTCACCGCCTCAGAAAAGAAGGTAATAATGTTTCAAATGAATACCAAGTTTTCGAAATAATTTACAAATGCTTTTAAAATGACATGTGTGAATCATGTTATATGAAGAGAAATGTTCTAATGGATTGCATGTGTGAAACTATGAGAATCATTTATTTTGAAGTTTCCCATAAAATTGAACATTGAAAAGTTTCCATGATATATTGATTCACTTATGAAAGTGTAATGTTTGGCCGTAATGTGAGACATGAATAAGTTTATGTGATCAAGATAGGGGCATAGTAACCCTTGAGATCAAATGGATAATGTTTAAGAAGATCAATGGTTAAATCGTGTAATTTTACTGATGTATTGGAAGCTCACATGATTAAAATAGGGACATACGAAGCCCTTGAGATCGAAATTATAATTATGATGACATGAGGACCATTTTCCAATCTATTTCTATGTCTAAAATGGTAAAGTACCACATATGTGGAGATAGTGGCATTTTGACTCATATAGCGTATTGTGACCACCATGATAATGATATGAGAAACGTATTTCTCGAATTAGACTATAAGAAAGGACTATTGATTGTTAAGTTACTAGTAGAAGAGCTGGAACTTATACTCGCAGGTCTAGAAAACTTGAATTAAACTAGATCCCTCGATAAACAAATGATCTCGTTTAGAAGAACTTACGACGATAATAAACGACTTTCACGTGTCTTAGAATGTCTACTTATTACAATCCTAAACCAACGTGACGAATGAAGATCTCCCCCTTTTGTATATAACTAGATGGCGATGAACTCTATGATAAGACTGTTTTTGATATAATAGACCCGGATTGAAAATAAGGTAGTATGCTTCATGAAACTAAATAGAAGCGAGAATATACCCATTAACGAATATATAGAGTTGTACCTTAGAGGTTGATTTTCTGTTCTGTGCAGTGACTACCTTCTCATTACCTTTGTACCATATACCTTTATGTCCATTGAAGTGACGTCCAGGTTCTGGTTGTTTCCTGTTGTTCTGCTTGATGAAAATGGTTTGGGGCTGCTTGGCAGGATTAGGCAGCTTCATAATCTTGTCGGGTTTGGCCTTCCTGGTCTATGCAACCATCTTACCTTTTCCCTTCCTAGTGCTTTGACAAATTCACGCTGCTTTCCAGGTTGATCATCGGTGTAACCAATTCCTTTCTTATTTTTTCTTCCCTGCTATTCAACGATGTACTCATGCATTATCTGTCCATTTCTGTGAAATGTGTTGATGTACTTTTTCTCCTATGCTGCTTGCTTAGACAGTGCATCATATCAGGTTATGAGATCGTAGATTTCAACATTGAGTGTTGTGATCTCCTCATCATTTTATTTGATGTGCTTATACAGATCAAATTCTCGTCTGTAAATGATTTCTTGATGTCTTTCATCTGTATGATAGTGGTGTCAAGAATGTCTATCAATCACATGGCCCAATCAACCATGTCTCTTAGCCTCTTGCAATCTGCTAAAGTCTAGTTGAAGTCATCCCTAGAAACTCTCTCTCGTTCCTCGTTCTGGTCCGCATCTTCTGCTTCCTCTTCAACAGGAGAGTCATAAACAGGTAAGCTAGATGAGTTAGACAAACGTGGATTTACCTCAGATTGGTCTAATTCATTGTCCATTCCCACGAAGCATTCATCATTATCTTCGCTGAATATTTTTTGTGCGAAGAGTGATTCATCATTATCTGATGATGAATCAGAGAAGTTCCCGCTGGTAGTGAATTCTCTTAGGCTATCTTAGCTTCCCATTGTTCTTTCAGTTTTCTGTCTCTTTTGGCACGTAATTCCTCTCATTCTGATCTGGTCAGATCTGGGCAATATGTCTTGAAATGCCCTTTCCTGCCACATCCAAAATAAGAGAAATCATCAAGATTATCCTTAGTATAATTCGAACGTTTTACCAGCTCCTTCTGGTTAAGTTTGTCTTGGCCCGATGATCTGTTGTTGAAATTTCGAAGATTGTCACTATAGAATCTTCTGTATTTGTTGGATCTAGTTTCCAACTTTTTCAATCTCTTTGCCATCATGAAAAAGTCTTGCATGAATTTTTCCTTTCCAGGGAAGTCTTCATGATTTGATACAGATTTAGGGTTTTCTGCATGGTCGTCCTTGAAGGCAACTTCTTATGCTTCTTTTGCTTCTCCTGTTGTTTGCTGGTAGAAGCTTCTGTTGATTCTTGTATCCTGCGCACTTCCAACCCATTACTCGTGAGAGCATTAAACACTTCTTCAGAAGTCATGATATTAAAATATGGGCGCATAGGATACAATGTAGAATACACATGCCAATTAGGAGGTAGTGCATGAATAACCCTTAGAATGAGTTCACGATGAGTGTATTTGTTGTTGTTGATGATGAAGATCTCCAGCGTGATCTTTGTAAAGCTGATCTTCATTTGTTCAATACTTCATGTTGGAAGCATTCTGAATTCTTCAAATTTCTTACAAGATTGAGACATCTTGTTCTCCAACATTTCTTCAGAACCGATGCAGGGCACCGCAAGAGCATCCCACATTTCCTTGGCAGTCTTTAGATAACGAATAGTTGTTAGGTACATTCCTTTGACTGTGCTTGAAATCAAACCCTTTGCAAAGTTATCTAATCCAGCTTTTTTTTGTTCTTCTATTTTGTAGTCTCTAGGGTTTTTCAACACCTTTTCATAGACCACCTTGGGATATGGACCTGTACCTCCTTCGACGCTTACTTTCTTGGTTTCATAGATGGGAGTTGGTCCGTTCTCAATCACATCCCACATCAGAATGTGATGAGCTTCAAGGCATATCCTGATTCTGAAGCTCCAGTCTTTATATCCTTGTATAGAGAAGTCTTCACAAGCTCTAATGACATTAGCATCAATAATTGTTGGGAACCTTTCACAAAAATTAGTTTTGATGATGTTCTTTCGAAACACACTTAAAACTATTTATATGATCTGCTTGCTAGACCCAACATGCTCTACATGTAACATATCACTATGATATAAAGGACTCAAATACTTAAAAACTATTTTGTCCTATAGAAGTCTTCTGGTTAGAAAGTTTTTTGTTCGAGGAAGCAGACCAGTGCACCTGTAGCAAATAGATGATCTTTTGGAAGGGCACTCAATCTGGTCAGAAGCAGCTTGACCCAATAATTGTCATGATTCATTGGAGCAAGATTGGACCAGACCACCTGGACCAGATTGGACTTAATCTGGTTGACTAGATCAGCATGAGAGAGTGAACCTGCCCCTGTTATAGATCATCTAGTCATCAGGTATACAAATTAATACTGGATACACTTAGAGCGAATCCCACCTCGTTTGCCACATCATCATATCTCATGAAGAAGGAAATACAATCAAATCAGAGATCAAGGAAGGAAGGTGAATCAATCAAAGCGTGGAGAAAGGAAAGAGATCAATCAATCTATCTGCTTTCTATAAATCAAAGTTTCGATCAACCACTTCTACAAGGCAAGAGGATATATTATGAGATTCATATCATTGATTGGCAATCAACATTAATTACATGTCAATCAAGCTCAATGGTTAGAATTCAAAATTCTACACCTATAAATGCTTCAAACAAGATTTGGAAGAGTACTGATGACTTACATGCAAACTTAAAAAGTTGATACTCTGCCAAGAAATCTACTCAATCAACGAAGTATTCAACGAGGAGATTTCACTATCCAGAATTTTTTCAAGCCGTTTGTGATCGAAATCACACCAAACTCGATTTAAGTCTGTCTTATCGAGAGGAAGGAGGAAGATATCTTCGCTAGCTAGTAGTTTTCTAGTGGATTAACATGAAAGGTACTTGTAGAAGATTTATCTCCATGTTTTAAGGGACACGACCCTATTCGTGCATAAGTTTCACTCTAGTTGTGATCGGAACTTGTGGATCGTTCTAGGCGAGTATAAAGAAGAGAGTATCCTAGTAGTGGATATACAATCTAGTTTTGATTGGACCGTGGACATAGGGGGTTTCCCGAACCACGTAAAAACAACTATGTGCTTTACTTTACGCATTTTACATTTTCAGTTATTTATTTCTAACCCTGCACTTGAATTCAACTTGCATAACTTTAATCAATTTGTTAATCGATCTGGTTAAGATTTTCAAAAGTTTTCTAATAAGAGCAATCGACTAAGTCCACCTTATTCCACACAGTACTACACTTTGTTAGATAACAAGATCATTGTTGCTAACTGCATAGCGTAACTCACAAAAGAGAATCTGCCTGGATAGATCATCAGACGATCTGGTAGCAAACCTGGTCTGTCGATCTGGTCTATCATCTTGAGCAATATTCAAGATCTGGATACAGCTCAAGAAATGTGGGAAGCATTGGGTGAACTCAGTCTTGGATCAGAAGCTGTGATCGAGAATAAGCTATCTATGGCCTGCAACAAGTTCGATGACTTCAAGATGAGACCTTGAGAGAAAATTGAACAAACGAAGAACATGTTCATTGAGATATCACTGGAAGTATCTGCTTTCAAGAAGGACAAATATACCCAGAGAGAAAAGAATCTTAAAGTCATCAGAGCACTACCACGTAGCTAGGAGATTTATGCAGCTATGCAACCAATGAGAGTTGATTTCAACAATCTATCCACTGAAGCAATGTTTGATCATTTAGCTGGTCATGAATGTGATACTCGAAATCTCACTTATCAGATTCCATTGTGAAAGACACCATTTTTTCTGAAGAATACGCCATGATATACCTGATCCATGCATAATATCATGAAAAATGGATACATTTTTGACTGCTACTTAGTATCGGGAATAGGTCTAAAAAAGTATCTAAAATTATCAAATTTATATATTTTTACCCTTTCGAAGTAAGGAACCATGGCATATACGTTAGGAATAGATTCCATTTTGAGAGAGCTGAAAAAGCACTATCTCGTTGAAAGGTTCTATACATCTGCCCTTTCTCAACGCATTTCTTTTGACGAAGACTCCATTTTTTCCTCTTTTCGGATGGTAACTCAGAACATTGAGTGTGAATCAAACACATGTTTGAATTGAGATACTGATGCAAGTTCTTCCCTTCTGAATCACATGAAGAGAATCCATGGACAAGTTCACTCATCCAGCAAGAAGAGTGAAAGCAATTCCAAGAAGGAAAAGGAGAACGCTTTCAAGGCAAAAAGTGCAGCAGAAGAACCAACTGTACCTATAGCAGTAGAAGAAAGTTTTTATGACAAACTGCTCAAAGAAATTGTTATGATCGCGAACAAAATGGACAAGATGGAGACCAGATAGAAGAAGTATCGAAGATTCTACAAAGATAACAAGAACAAGTACCAGAGGAGTAGAGATTAAGATCGATCTGATAGTAAAACTAAGGTAAGAAGTTCAAATAATTCTACTGACTATACTTACTATGGTTGTGGCAGAATAGGTCACTTCAAGACAGACTGTCCTGACCTATCCAAGACTCAGAGAGAAGAACTTAGAGCAAAGAGAGATCGAAAGCTTAAAGCTCAGCGCAAGGCTATGCTAGCAGAAGAAGACACAAGCAGCTCAAGTCATTTCTCAGTCAGCTCATCAGAGAATGATGAAGCATTCTATGCACATGATCAAGAAGAAGATTGAGACGAATGCTACATAAGAATTGACAACGGACTTGATCAGAATGAGGTAAACTCACATGTGTCTAATTCATCTAAAAAACCTGTATATGATTCTTGTATTGAAGATGAAGCTGAAGTCTCTTGGGATGAGATCAATGAGATGCTCAAGAGTTACAAGAGTTTGAAGAAGCTATTTCAAGATGTCATCAAGGAGAATGACAAACTGAATGAGGTAGTAAAAGTACTTAGTGAAGCCAACACTAAGTTTTCAGCAAAAGTAAACGATCTGGAAAGACATATCAAGACAAATGATGAAGAAATCTACTCACTCAACTCAAAAGTCAAAGACTTGATCACCAGAAAGGAAGTAGTAGAAGAAAAACTGCAGAAGACAAAGGAAAACATGAGCAAGATCAACAAAAGCAGTGAACGTGTTAACATGATCTGGGAGATCTAGAACAAGACCATATCAACAAGTGATTTAGGTTATAGGGGACAAACAGGTTCAAAAAGTTTGTAGTTGAAAGACAACAGATACCAGATCAAGTTATCGACCTAAAGAATGGGAAGAATAAACCCCAGAAGATTATGGTGAAAGAAGCAGGTAATAAATGGTATTACCAGATCAAAGGCAAACCTACTATGTATGTCAGAACAGATAGGAACCAGAACCAGAAGGCTCCTACCAGAAAGCCATCAACAAAAAAGAACATGATCAACTGGAACAATGTTGAAAGGAATCATCCATCTGTCTACAAAGCCATCTCAAGAACAGATAACTCAGGGAGACAGATCACTTAAACTAATTTGGGTTCCTAAAGGAACATTTGCTACTAACCAAGCACCCAATCATTGAAAGGGTCGCTAAGTCTACGTAATTGCAGGATGGAAGAAATGCAAGAAGGAGTCACGTAGCAAGAGGATCAATTTGGATTATTGATAGTGGATGTTCGAAGCATATGTCATGTGATAAGAACCTGCTATCTGATTATATAGAGAGACCAGGTCCACAGGTAATCTTTGGTTGTAACTCAAAAGGTTATAACAGAGGATATGGTAATGTTAAGATTGGAAAGACCACAATTTCAAATGTTTATTATGTTGAACGTCTTATTCATAATCTTTTTCAGTTAGTAAATTTTGTTCTAATGGTAATCAGATTGTTTTTGATAATAACAATTGTCTTGTGAAGAATAAGGAAGGAGATGAAATTCTTCTTACCGAAAAACTACAGGACAAATTGTATATTGTGTAATGGACAAACCAGATCGAGACATGCTTAGTCACCAAGACAGTCTCTGACACAAGCTGGTTATGGCACAAACGACTTAGCCATCTGAACTTTAAGTCTATCAACAAGATTGCAAGAGAGAAACTAGTTAAAGGGATTACCAGATCAAGTATATGATAAAGATCATATTTGTAAAGCATGTCAAGCTGGAAAACAAACCAAGTCATCATTCGCCAGCAAAGCTGCACACCCATCTACTAGAATACTGGAATTATTACATCAAGACCTATTTGGCCCAGTAACGCCATTAAGCATCAACGGTAGAAAGTACACATTAGTCATTATTGATGATTATTCAAGATTTACTTGGGTTATCTTCTTGTTTAAGAAAAAGAAAACGTTGGAGAAACTACCTGATTTTTTCAACAAAATCACACGACAAAAGGAGACCACAATCATGACTATTAGAACAGATCGTGGAATAGAGTTTCTAAACCAGAAGATTGAAGCATACTACAATCAGATAGGAATAACTCATCAAACATCTGCCGCAAGAACACCTCAACAAAATGGAGTTGTAGAAAGGCGGAACAGATCACTTAAAGAAGCAACACGCACCATGCTTAATGAGACCAATCTGCCAAAGAAGTTTTGGACAGAAGCCATATATACTGCTTGTTACACACAGAACAGATCAAACATCACACTCAAACATGGAAAGACTCTATATGAGATTTGGAACAACATAAAACCCAGGTTTAAGTATTTTCGTACTTTTGGTTGTACATGTTACATTCATAACAATGGGTGCCTCAATTGAAAACTTTTGATAGCAAAACTGACCCGGAAATATTCTTAGGATATTTTGATGTTAGAAAAGTTTATCGAGTTTACAATAGGAAAACTCATGTTGTGGAGGTAACACCTCATATTGTTTTTGATGAATCTATTCTTGAATACAGGAAAACAGGTGAAGAACAGGTACACAATCAGATCACTACTAGAAAATCAGGAGGTATATTACTCGAAGATATTCTAATCTAAAGTCCAACAGAAGAGGAAGACATCGATGTTCAACCTATAGCTGAAACCAGCACACAGCAAGGGGTAACAGCACATGTTGAACCAGATCAAGATAGATGAACTCCAGAAAGTAGTGAACAGAAGGTAGTGAACATGATCAAAGTCAACCTGATGAATCCAGAGAAATCAACAACAGCACGAATGTCAACCATGAGATAAAAGATGAAAATCCTTTCCAAGAAACTTCAACAGCTCACACAAAATTCGAGGAACTAATAGAAGAACCTTAACCTCAGATGTCTAGGCGCAGAAAATGGATTCAAGATCATCATCCACCAGAACAAATTGTTGGGAACCCATCAGATCATGTGAGAACTAAAAGGATGCATGGAGAGAGCGCACTGTTAAGTTGCTACCTACCTTTCTGCTGGAGTCAGGATTCAGAAGAGGATCTGTTGACAAGACACTATTCATCATAAAAGTCAAAGAACATATCCTTTTAATACAAATTTACGTTGATGATATCATTTTTGGATCACATTCTAGCTATCTGTGTGATAAATTTGCAGAACTAATAAAGAATAAGTATCAAATGTCCATGATGGGCGAAATAAATTTCTTTTTAGGTTTGCAGGTTAAACAACTACCAGATGGTATATTTGTAAACCAAGCAAAGTATATACAGGATTTGATCACCAAATTTGGAGTTAAAGACAGCAAACTTGTCAAGATTCCAATGCAGGCCAATGGAAAAATAGATCCAGATCCAAAGGGCAAACCAGCAAACATAACTCAATATAGGGGTATCATTGGATCATTATTATACCTAACTACAAGTCGACCTGATATTACTTTTGCAGTTGGAGTATGTGCTAGATATCAGGCCAACCCCAATGAGTCACATATGGAAGCAGTTAAGAAGATATTAAGATATCTCAAAGGAACAACACACATAGGACTATGGTATCCATGTGATGATAACTTTGAACTAACAGGTTACTCTGATTCAGATTATGTTAGATGTAAGCTAGACAGAAAATCAACTTCTGGAACCTGTCAGTTTTTTGGAAACAAGCAGATCTCATGTGTTGGTCCCGAAAGAGCAAGGTTTGGTGTATGGGGGGGGGGGAATACACCAAATACAAACTTTTCAGTTTACTTGGTTAATTATTAGAGAGTTCAAGCTATTCTTTAAATAAGAAATTGCTCGGCAGATGACTAACCAGATTGATCATCAGATCGATACCAGGTCAGTCCAAACAGATTACTCTCTAGTGTAGACACTTAGACAATAATAAGAGTGATCTTATTATTTTCTAAGTATTCTGTGTGCGCGGAAATATGGTGGATTTAGTGAGTGCTCTTATATTGAAAACCTTAAAGATTAGCCAGATTGATTAGAGATGCAGACTATATGATAGTGCAGGGAGTTAGAATAATAAACAGTTGAAAATAAATATGCCGAAGGATAAATGACACAGTGTTTAACGTGGTTTGGGAAAATCCTACGTCCACGATCTGATCAAAACTAGACCAGATTATCCACTTCTAGGATACTCTTCTTCTTTATACTCGTGGAGAACGAGTCACAAGTACCAGTCAAAGCTAGAATGATACTTATGCACGAGATAAGGGTCGTGTCCCTTTATTACAGATTACCTCTACATTACCACTAGAAATCTACTAGCTAGCAGGGTGATCTCCTTTCTCTCGATAAGACAGACTTGAATCGAGGTTGGGTTGGTGTGATGTAGAATCACAGGTTGTTTGAAGCTCTTAGTCTGGTTCAGAGATTTGCTTGAGAGTATGTTATCAATGTAGCTCGCGTGTATATCTCCAGATCTTGAACTTCAAATATATATAGGCTTTGAATTTAAAATTCTAGCCGTTGTTGATTGGCGTGAGATTGATTGTTGATTGCCAATCACTGATATCCATCATATCTGTTCTTGCCTTGTAGAAATGTTGACTCAATTCTCTAAGTATGGAAAGTAGATCGCTAACGGTTACTTCCCTTCCTTATGTCAATCGTGGATTCTCTTTCCAAACCCTATTGGATGGACTTCAATTTTGACGTGGCAAGGGGATATGATGTGTAGGATGATGTCATTTGGTGGTTTGATGACTCTATCGATCTGGTAATGCGCTGTGATCATCGATCTGGTCGGTGATCTGGTCGCTGTCTGCCACAGCAGATCGATTTCTTCTTGGTGAGAAATCTTGACC
Organism: Leonotis leonurus; assembly: GCA_026898415.1. Classification (NCBI taxonomy): domain Eukaryota; kingdom Viridiplantae; phylum Streptophyta; class Magnoliopsida; order Lamiales; family Lamiaceae; genus Leonotis; species Leonotis leonurus. The sequence goes on from JAPKLX010000131.1 coordinate 53,674, forward strand.
TTCATCATATACTATTTATAGAAATGACTTCTATAGGAATAATTCCTTTACATGTTAAGTCATCTCATAATCTGTTCTCTATCAGAATTCACTTTATATGTAGTGAAGTAGCGACACATAATGAAGCCATATTTGAGTCCCTTCCAACCATTCTTCAAATTATCTGGGACCCAGTTGGTCTCTCCTTCTTTTTGTCTTGTTTGTCTTGATAGGAGCAGATATGAACCAACCAGATCCAGATCTTTTCTTCCTTTTTAACGGTTGAGAGTGACTCGATCTGCTTGATGATGATTTTGATGCCTTCTGACCTTGAGCAGATGGTAGGGTTGGTCGATCTGGTGCAGTCAGCTGCTCAGGTTGAGCTTCTTTCTGTTCATCCGTGGCACCAGATTGACCTTTTCCTTTTATTGCAGCCACTTTCTCCTTTCCTTTCTTAGATCCTTCCCCCTTTTTGACATCATCAATACACATGTTGATGAGTGCCCTAAGGGAGGTGATCTCCTCCTTCATGTCCTTCATTTGTTTCTCGGAGTCTATCTTGTGTGTAAGCATTGAATTGATGTTCAAGTTGGAGTCATCGATCTTCTTCTCCAATGATGATTTAGCTTTGAGCAGATCAGCTTTGTAGTTTTCTTGGTCTTCCTTGATGATCCCAATTTCATCAAAATATGAGTCAATCAAGGTTTTTGTAGGATAGCGCAGTTCGCTCAGTTTCCTTTTCACAAAGTTTTTCCCTTCAGTCTCAAACTTTCTGAACTGCGCTCTGGTTTGAATGTTGGCAGCTTTGATTACTTCCTCGGAAATGCCATCTGTTTTTTCCTTAACAATTCCATGCACCATGTCCTTTTCTTTTCTTGCAAAATCAGAGACTATCTTGTACATTTCATTGATTTTAAGCTCCATGGTGGCCAGAGTTTGATCTATCTGGGCTTTTCGATCCTCAGCAGCTGATCTGTCGTCATCCATTTTCTTACTCAATTCCTCAAGCTTTAGTCTGCAGATTCTTCTCAAATCTGAGTCCACCTGGTCTACGTGGGACTTCAGATGATTGTTAAAATCAGTGAGAATCTTGGTGGCCTGGTCTTGGACTTTGGAGAGCGTCTCATATATGAACTTGTCTACCTTAAGAGAAATAAGGTCCTTGACTTGTTCGTTGGATATGGATTGATGTTGTGTCATCAATATATCCTCTAAATTTGTAGTCTCAACAAAATCTGCCATAGTTGCTGCGACAGCTGGGGTGTATATATCATCTGTTGGTTTGCCACCCACCCTCTGTCCAGCTTGCTCTGTCTCCTCTCTTTGATAATCGACCACTGCAATCTGGATTTTGCGTGATTTGGCTGGTTCCCCCTCAGCCTGTGCAGATGGTTCCACAATCTGTTCTGCAGCATCAGCTTGATGCTGATCTGGTTCTGATTCTTGTATAGCTGCACCCTGTTGGTGAGCCTCAGCAAGTTCTTCATCCTCATCAATGCATTTATAAAATTCCAACATTCCTGCCTTTTCATATATCGATCTGAGATCGATCTTGAGCTCTTTGGCCTCAAATTTTGCCATTGCCAAGATGTTTGGACGATAAGTGTCCCTCAGCTCAGCAATAGAGGAGGCAGTGAAGATGTTGAGAAGAGTTGCTTCTTCTGCCTTGAGATTGTCAATCGACCTGGTCTTGACTAAGGCGTCAAGGACATAGAATTCTTTGTCCTTGATTAGCGGAAGGAATTTCAGTCTTTTTGCAGCTTCATAGCTTTCAGGAGTAAGCTGGATGCTAGGAAAAGTCTTAAGAATGGAGTGATCTACTTCAGCTTCTAGCAGTATCACTACAGTTTCGGCCTTTTTCTTCTCCACATCCTCATCAGAGGATTCAACTTCACCTTCTTCACCCTCATCAATCTGCTCTAAAGGTTCAGCAGATGATGGACTGGTAGTGTGAGCGGGTGAGAAGTCTTTTTCTTGACTTGGGTCCAGGGAGGAGATGGGGACAACATCCTCTGGTGGACCCCCGACCAGAATCTCTTCCTCCTCAACCTCCTGTTGAGGGATGGATGTATCAATAACTGCAGGTTCCTGAATCTGGACTTCTTCCACAGATTCAGCAAGCTTCTGTAATCTCCTTCTTTTAGGTTTTGGTTGTTGAGCTGCAGTGGAGGCGTCAGTATCCACTGAGCTGGCTCTCCTGGTAACTCTCTTGGAAGGTGTCCTTTCAATTTGTTTTTCTTTTGTTACCTTTGACTTTGTAGATTTCTCAATATGAGCAGATGGTGGGACCCAGATTGGGTTAGAACTGCCCATCTCCATCAGGGTGTTGGCATACACAGGGTCTGTCACCCTTGCTATCAGATTTGCAGAAATGCCCATAGACATCTCAATCTAATGCTGGTCTTTTGGGAAGTGCAATCTGGTGTTGAATTCAATAATGGTATCCCATTTATGTTGTTTGAAAAATGATCCCAGCATATAGCTGATCTTGGTGGAGTGCCTCAGGCTGCTCCTCCTCACTTCGATTCCAGGGGTTGCTCCTTTTGACGAATGTGATCATCTTGGCCTCCTTTGCCAAGAGATCAAAAAGGATTCTGCTCCAATTCACTGGAAGATTCAGCACAACTGCAGCTAGTATCTTGAATTTTCTGGGGTGACCTGATAATAGGAACCATTGTGGTTCATGAAGATTCTCTGGACGAATTCAAATATGATCTTGAATTCAGGGGCAAGCAGTGCCCTGTTGAACATCTTGTTCGTGTAATGAATGGGCACTACCATCACCATCTCTATGGCCTCCTGGAGTTCCTCTTCCGTAAGATCACCAAGGCTAAGACCTTCGTCTTTCAGCTAGTAGACTTCATCAATGATGTTTAGCACGTTATATGTGGTGTTGCTAATGGTGCTGCCCATACTGACGCGGATGGTAGCTTCATTTCTTCCCTTCTCTCCTTGCCACGAGAGATAAAAGGCTGCTACTTCCATTGGCAAGAAATGGACAGGGTGTGTGGTAATGATATTGTGAAATCCTACAGCAAAGTTAAAGCAATATATATATATGAGCAATATCCTTCCATCAATGAAGTATGAGTGCCCAGTAGCAGTTTACAGAATATAGAGTTCTATACTACAGTACAAGTGAACATACGCATGCAAATGGGTAAAACTGATTTTCAATACGAGTTTGAGAAATTTCAGAGCATTCAAGATATAGAACAGTTAAAAGGAAAAACTCATAAAGTTGAAACCTTTGCAGCGTCTAACAAGGTCGAAAGCCTTGTCCAGTTTGTGAAATCCAAAAGTATCAAGAACAGCATAAAGATCTTGATGAATGTATGGGTTCAAAAATTTCACTTGCTCAAGAAACAGAGAAGATTTTGGAGCCATGTTGACAGATAGGTTTTTGAAGATTGAGAGAGTTTGGAAGGATGAAAAATTTTGCTAAGTGTCGAAGAAGAGGAAGTGTGTATGTGATAGTCGAACCGCCTTATCAAAAAATATATATAGATAAGTGATAAACAAGGTAATAAATTAATTGATATTCTTCCCTTTTTCAGCTTTTCCCGCCTCTCTGAGTAATAGACTTAGGATCTATGTTGGGAACCCCATAAAATATTTTGAGTTTTGATGATGCTTTTTCAAAACACACTTGGTTTTATACATGTTCTGTACCTTTTCTTTTCGGTTTCAGCAAACCAGATAGTCGTGATCATTCAACCAGAAAGATAGAATTTGTCTTGGTCAGAAACTGAAACCAGCTAATCTCAAGCAGAAGGCTGGAACAAGACAACTTCAATAGAATGCTAAACCAGAGAGTCTCAAAACCAGCAAGTCACAAGACAGAATGCTAAACCAGAGA